>DWIY01000178.1:0-16115 GCA_018248615.1 Erynnis brizo brizo
TAAAGCGCACATAACTTTTTTACAAAGCCATTGGTGCGTGCCACTGGGATTCGAACCCAGACCCCTCGATGCGAGGTAGAATTCTAAGCCACTGGGCTATCACCGCTTCTTATTTTAAATTTAAACTTACTTTAGTAAAAGCCGGAGATTGTTGCGCTGGCAGTGGTTGATGGGCTACGGGCGCAGGTGTTCTCGCGCGCCGCCTCTGCAGCGCCGAACTCCCGTCGAACACTCCCGCCACTATCCGTAATCTGTTTCCCGGACATATTCCCTGGAAAGATCGAATGACAGACGTTATACATGTTCTCTATATTGGTTTTTTCAAGGTTCCGTGGATTGCGAGTCAAACCTCAACAAGCATTCATATTTTTTCTAAGTTAGGTACCTCTTATATGTCTGTCAATATCTTATATCGCATCTACTTATGACCACGAATATAGGCAGTGTGCTTCGATTTTGTTAAATTCTCGGATCGTGTTCGTGTGCTGCAGTTTCCATGTAACATGTGCCTTATATGTCATCCATCCAAAGAAAAATAAGACGTTCGTACCCAACAATTTAAATAACAATACGATGACGACAATTAAAGTCTTTACACAAAGAGCAAGAACATAGGCAAAACACGACATTATTTGTACCTAATATATTGCAAAAACGGGCGGTGACCTCACAGCGTAGGACATCGACCAAAACAAGGTCTTGTTCTGGAAATGTATCCTTGTTTATTAATGAGAAATTTGCAAAATTAGTTATGAGCCAGCTAGCAGCCACTAGCACATTAAACAAATTGTTGTTATTGGTAAACACATTGAAAAAAGGAAGGTACCTACCTACAATGACCAATGTTTTTCCTTTGGTAATTAGATAATTAGAAACCAACATTATATTGGATTTTATAAATAGACTATGTATGGTTGCATTGATAATTAATTTATGTTGAACATATGAAGATTTTTTGTGATTAAAGAAGTAGGTAATTAAAATGTAGGTGGACGAAGACTAATATAAGAATAAGAACAAACTTGAACAAAGTATATGCGGCAATCACTCTCAAACCGAAAGATATACCAGTAAGACATGAAGATGCAGCTTCACGCGCGGGTTGTACGGTAGGTACCTTCCCGGGCGAATTACGATTCCTTAACGCCTCTTCTATTTAAACTATGGATTAAAGAACAGTAGTAAGAACTCTTCCTTTGTCTGTACACCCACCTTTCTCGACTTTCCTATTCTAACTCCTACTTGTTTGTCTGGTAAAGATCGCTTTTTAGCTATAAGACCGCAATTATCTGTATTTCAGTGTACAATAAAGAGTTATAATAATAAGTACCTGTCGCCCCCTAAGCGAGCAGAGCCACCAGCCCTCGCTGCCGCCCGTGTTCTGCTCCAGGACGGTGAGCAGGTCGCCGCGTCGGAACGCCAGCTCGTCTGGTGACTCCGCTATGTTGTCGTACAGAGCTCGCGCCATACACTGTAACAATGGTAATTTTTTGTTTTTATAAACGTTTTTTTTATTATTTATTTATTCGAACATTAAAGAACCTGATGGCAAGTGGTAATTTGTTGTAATGACATGAGTAACAGTAAGTAGATTTTCTTTACTATAAATACAGGTAGGTACTTGATAATAATTAGGTACACTAGGATCAGATACACCCTATCTACCTAATAGAGATCGCCATAAAAATTGATTAATTAGGTATAAGTATGTAAAAGAGAGGATAAATCCCCGTTAACAATGTCACATTGGAAAGTACCAAAAGTCCGATATCCAATCTTCGAATACTTTAAAGTTTAACCTCATATCTTGACAATCATACAGACCTACTCATGTCAAAATGAGGTAGGTACCTACTATAAATCTTTTTTACCAATTTAAGGAAAAGCAAAATACCTAATCGTCTTTATTACAATATAACCTAAGTCCTAAAAATGTGTTGTAGTGTTGTAGTAGTCAAATGTGATAAACTTGACTTTATTAAATTATAACTTTGACTGAATTAAATAAGTAAATAAATATTTTAGCAGCAAATAATAAGCGAATAACTGTTGCTGAAAGTTCGAAATAAAAAACAACACAAATATTAAACAATTGTCAGCTCTCCAATATCCATATTCTACAAGTATAACTGTGTACACCTTCAAAAAGGGTAAACCACAAGCATTATAATGAGTGTAGTTTTACAAAATATTCCTAAACCATTTGTAAAACGATATCCCCCACTAGGCGCTGCCAGCTGTCGCATAGGTGCAATTATTTCTGGGATCAAGTAACAAATCTAAAATACTTCAAAGTACAAATTGAGGGGAACACCGATGCATAACGAATTATAATTAACCTTTACGTATAGATAGATAATCTAGTATTTGACACCTTTGCACCCACGTGTGGTAACGCATTGGGATATCATTTACCGTTTGAAATCGGGAGTTTCTATTTATTTATAATTCCGGTGCATATATTTTATAAGAGGAGCATCCTTCTCATTGTGAGACCCCGCAGTAAGTCACTAATTACAGATTTTTTTTTATTTCAAATACATACCTAGGTAGGTAGGTAAGAGTAGGTACTCTTTAGTTATGTTTTGTCCTTAAGTTGTTTGCTAGAGCAGATAAATAGGATCTTACCACAGGATCTTACGCAGTTTTGTGGCAGCAGAGTGCCTAGTGACTTGCTAATATTAGGTAAATACCATAGATAACTTTATACATGAGGATGAGGTATGACCGGCATTTTCCGAGGAAGAAATGAGAATTATATTATTGCTAGATTCAAAATCTATGTGTTGCCAACATCAACGCTACGACTATTATCAAGTGGAACAATTGCACTTGAAAATGTATATTTACCTATTTTAAAACTATAGCATCACAATAAAAATATAAATTTAATTAAAAGAACCTTTATTAAAATTGCAATTATTTTTTTATGTGCGGCAAAAAAATGCAGAGCTCCGAAAGGTGTGCGGCACACGTGTGGCGATGACAAGTCGTAAAAAGGGCCATAAAAGTGCATTTCCACTATATTCATATAGGTAAAATACTCATGCAGTATGTTATTTATTATTTTCCATTCCATTTCACTCACCTTCCTTTCCTTTCCTTCCATTTTCACCTTGATTTTTAAACGTAGGACGTTCTTTAGTGTCCACGTATATTTTTTATGTTTAAGTAATTATGTTTTTTTATTAGATTGCACAAATCTCGATATTGGTTAGCGAGTCCATTATTGATTTTATAAGGGTTTGATGATGGAGTGGAAGATCTTTGAATACTTGCCAGGAGGCATGAAATAAAAATCATTTTTACAAAAATTATAACTGACTTCAAACTAAAAAGTGAAACATATTTTTACTTCAATGTTATGGTATATTTCGAGTCCTATTCGAATGTAAATGTGTAATAATGTTTGAAGCAGTTACGGGGATGAGGCACCTCCTATACCCAAAATTATTTTAGTAACCCTAACCTATTTTTGTAAGAAACAATCACCCAAAATTATTTTTGTAGCTAACATTATTAATAGTGCAGATTTGGGTGCACCCAAAATTATTTTTGTAGCTAACATTATTAATAGTGCAGATTTGGGTGCACAGTGGAGCAATGCACAGCAACAGCTGCAGCGGAACCTTTCGTCCTAAATCGCGCGATGTGTCGATATTGGAGATAATGACAGATCGCGTGGTGGCTATGTGCCCGGTTGTGCATTGTGCAACGCAGTGGGCGCGTTGGGGCAGGCCATGTCCGTTTCCGATACACGCAACCGTTTATGCCATAATTTATGCAACCGATAACATAACCGAACTATGGATTAGCAATTCGTCCTATAAATTATCATAATATTTCTGTTGATTAAAAAAATCTAAGTGATATCTATTTGATAACAGAAAACAGGAGGAAAGCCTAGTTCAAAACAAATTGATACGGTTCTTATTTGGAAAGAAACTTCATGTGTTGCAAGCAAAAAAGAACTACCTAAATATTTTAAACAAACCCATATCCGTGAAAATAAACGTTTTTGTCTTTTGTCTTTGTCTTTAAAGTTCTCTACTCTATGAAGCAAATCAATCTCTCTCAAAGTCTTAAACCCGAAACCATAATACAAAAATAACTTAAAAATGCACAAAAACATGAACTTAAATCGGCTCTTCTCTTTCTCATATAATATCTTGTCTAGTTCCTGTACAGTCACCTAAATTAATATTACCTACAGACTTGCAAAAAATTAGGTTCCGAAAACCTACGATCCTTGTTTCGGTCGATATCCGGGAAATTATGAATGGGAAATATTATTTTAATTACATATTAAACACAGTCGTACACATACCCCTCTCTCCGATACCATCCTTCCATGTCTATTGCTATTAAGCGACTTGCAATTACACATCACTATAATAATATTACAATAATAGCTGGTACTTAATCTTATTCCAGTATTCACTCACTACGCGATGTTTATAATATCACACGCAGAAACAGAAATAACGAGCTTACATCACAAAGGGCGAAACGGTACTGATGTTGTATCATAATAAGTTAAATATATAAACTTATGAATGAAATCTGAATTATTAGAACCGGTCAAAGATGAGTCAGTATCGTCGCGACGTCAGTGTACTCAGTGTTCTACGTGTATTACATGGGAAATTTTATTTACATTTTGACTCTGAAAGGGATAAGGCGGTCACGTACGACCGTATGATAAAGATACGTCATCAATGTCATCGTACAACTTTTGGAATAACTACTACTTTTTGAGGTTGGTGTCTTTTGTATCAAGTATTTTGTGTCTATTGTTAAATATTTGCACCAACCTCTAAAATAACACCTAAGCCTAAAGTATGTACCTACTTAACAAATTTTATTTCATACCTTTTTGAAGTCGGCTTCATTTTTTTTCGCAATTTTTAGTTTTAAGTCCATATCACGAAAACTACTGGACTAATTTTGATGAAACTTTTACGTACCATTCCCTAAGTTGAACAATATGCAAACAAACAAAAAAAGAACGAACATGATCCGTGAATTACTTTCGGAGATATGCGAGGACAAACATATCTACATACATACATACACACATACGTACATACACACATACATACATATATGTTTGGAAGCTTGTTTGGAAGCCATAGACCAACATATTATAATGTAATTGTGCAGTTCTGAGAATATTACATGTCGAATAAATAACCTCCTTTTTTGAAGTCGGTAATAACCATCAAAACACGAGTACGAAGTTGAAGGTAAATGCCCGAACATTTATTTATGAAATCATCACTATAATATGTGATATAGGTAACAGCCTCGCTTAGGAAAATTAATGTAAGTATCGAATGGTGAAAAATTATAAAAAGGCTTCCAGGAAAATTAAGAAAATAGAAAGCAAACAAAATGGACAATAACTCTTACAAAAGCATTTGATTCGGAGTTGATTGTGAGTTATTTCAAATAATAATTATAATCAAACAATTGACAACAGACTATCTATCACTGTAAGCTGGAAATAACACTTGCCCGGAAAGTTAAACTTTTAGAAACCGGACACATAGGAGACGTAAAGACATACAATAAAATATAATATTTTTGTTCTAAGATGGTTCTAAGAAGTAAAATGTTTGCGTTGTTTCTTAATTCGAGATAACCTGTCTACTTTCTATCCGGAGCCATACATTTAACAAAATGCATTACGATACCGAAGAAGCATTCAAAAATATGAATATGACTAGGTATATACGTCGCGTGTCGTAGTGTCTTTTAAAAGTAAAATTATTAAATTCGTGAAAACTCCGCATTAGGTCCAAGTTTTTAAGACTACTAAACATTCATAATGTTATGAGTAGGTACCTACATATTATAGACACAGAAAGTATTCTCTTGCTAGAGAGTTCGGATCTGATTTTTAAACATCCGCACAAAATATGAATTTCAAAAGCTAAACAAACATAGTATTAGGTAGGTACGAGGCTTAGTAAATATTCTCCGGGAACACTAACTAGAAATAGATTTTTCAACGAGGTCTTTAAATAGAATCTTGGTGATACAGGAACTGGAGTGAACATTGTAGCCATCTACTTGTTTCTTATAAGCTCGATGATCTGTAAGTATGACAAGGATGCTGCGAGGCGGATAGTGAATCATAGCGCTAAGCATCTGCACAAAGTATATAAATAAATTTGAAATCCTAAATAAGTATTATGAAACGAGTAAGACACAGAAAATATTTCCTGGGCACTAGCTTGATTTAGAGTTAAGAGTGATGTTAAATGGTTGCTACAATAAAATGTCTACAAATTCTACAATCCATGGCCGATATCAAATAATAAAAAAGTCCTATCTTAGGTTGTGTTTTGCTACTCACGAAAACTAAGAAGAACTTCCTTCTTCTTTACTACCTTACCTTACCTTATCTTAATCTTACTTTACCTAGCGCCTCTCACACAGCAACACACGATGTAAAGAACATGATACACGGCGGATTAGAGGGCGGTAACGGGTAAGTTACATACCCGGGCGAGTTGCAATGAATCTAGTATGTTTCTTAAAAGCTCACTGATCTGCAAGTATGACAAGGATGCTGCAAGGCGGATAGTGAATCACAGCGCGAAGCATTCGCAGAAACGCGCGAGCTTCGCATTACGCACTACTCTTTGGCTCCAATCGCGCCGAGACGGTGAGGTCATTGCCTCTTACCGAGATAACAAAGCAACGCTAATGAATGACTTTTTTAATGGTTGTTTGCCAAAGAAATAACTTAAATAACACCAAAACTTTATATTAGCAACTTGTTGTTTGTTTTTGAACTTTGTAAGTACCTAAACAATCTTTTGTTTCAAAAAGGATTCTGAAAAATGGAAACAATGTAGATGAAAAATTTAAAATGTAGATTAATTTGTTTCCTTGTATTTACATTTAAAAATAAACTCTTTTTAATAAAATAAGTAAATAAAATTTAAAGTCCTTACAAATTTCAAGATTTGTCATAGCCCCGTAACATTTCAACATCGGTCATCCTACGTAGGTATGTAGGTATATTGTATACATAACTTTTTCTAATCTCGCCTTCACGCGATTTATCTTGCACTTTAAATTGCGCTTTCGACCCACAATGTAGTTCACAGCTCTGTATTTTTATTTTTAGAAAAATAAGACCGTAACATAAGATGACATGAATTATGATTATTGTCTAGCTTAATTAACAGTTTCAAACTAATATTGATTTTTAATAATAATTTGAAACTGTTTAAGTACCAAAATGTGTGTAAAATCAATTTCATGTTTCTAATCCAGCAATTATCCTAATTTATTGACATGAATGCGAGGAATATTCCTCGCAAAAGTTAGATATAAACTTACTAAGTAGGTAAACAAATTAAATAATAGGTACTTTCCTTGTTCTAATATTCGAAGAATGAATTGTAGGGCGCAGTCCCCTGATCCAGGACCGTAGACGCGCACTCCTTAGCATTATATTTTCCTTTCAAAGCTTACTAGGAATATCAAACATGGAAAGGGAAGGAAATATTTTCTCATTTTATGTTTTTTTAAGGCGAGAGCTACCTAACTTAAAATACTTAATAAATGGACAGGAAAACCGCAACTTAATCATACAACTTTAAGGTTAGACTGCGGCTTTGAAAAGTAATCGACAGAAATAAATAGGTACTCGTAAATGTGTTTTGCCAATCCAACAAAAACATTTGTGCCTTTATTTATCTTACCTATATATAGGCCAGGCGTAAGAATATCCATCACAAAAAAAAATTGAAATATATAAATTTAAGTTTGTTTGTAAATAAATACAGTTTAAGGCTAGCCTGGAACTAAAGTGGTCTGTCTAAGTAACATTTTTAGCTAAATCCACCTTCGAACATAAAAATGATAATTCAATCTAGGCAAAAGTGGTCTATGTGTTAAAAAATATTTTATCGTTAAACTACCACTTTAGAATTCATTGCTTTTTTTTACTTTTCAACTTCCAAAGTGGTTTCACTCACGTACACATTTGTTTTTTTTTGTTTGTTTGTTGTTGTTGTTTTGTATCATAGACCACTTTAGTTCCAGGCTAGCTATACTGTCTGTTATTTATTTCATTATTTCGGCTTACTTCATCATTAGAAGACGATGTTTCACATTTTATTTTAGGAACTATAATTTATTTTATTAACAATATGACAGTAACGCAAATCTTTCCGCTCATTACAAATCTTACGTAGGTACTTCCGTGGGTTTTAAAGTGCAGCCACACACGTGCGAGAAATGTCGTCCAGTCATGCGTTCGGCCCTTTTGGTCAGTTTTCGCGCTCGAGTAGTATGCCATGTGGCGGTGGGTCGAAAATCAATGAGGGATGCAGGGGGCTGAATGGAGGGGCGCGACCTACGAAGGTCGCCCTCCGCTTATAGTACGCGGGAGAATACCCCGCATGCGCATAGAGCGTGGCATATTTTTTTAGTTTGTCACTGCTTTCCTATTTCTATTTTTTAAAACAAATTAGAATCCTAATTCATTTAATGTTATTTAATTTCATGACTAGTAATTCTAACATTGTGCTTTTAGTGTCGATAGTGTCCTCTTACATTATTAACGAAACTCGGAACTTTGTCTCTATCTTTCTTTCCTCTTCATAATATTAGTTCTAAAGATGTAGGTTCTTCCCATCTTGAAATTTCAAAGTACTTGTCCGGTCAAATCCGGCCTTATGACAGTCTTGTCTGCATTAGGACTCTCTAAAATGCCAGCTTGTATTGTAAGGAAATAAGCGGTCTATCTTGTAACACTTAACAAATAAGAAATATTTCAAAATGGATACATTTTCTACGTAGGCGTAGGTACCTAACTACAATTTAATAACCTCTTCAACTCTATGCTTAGACATAACCTTTAAAACAAAAGTCTTCGTTGAAATAATACGACTCATTTCTGAAGACAACCCGAAAAGTTTGATTCAGATATATTATGATTTATATTCCGTCCTTCCCACGTAAATCGCCCACCCGGCCCACCTCCCCCTCCGCAGCTCCGTTGGAATGAATAATTGTCTATTCATTAGCGTTTTCACCTATTTACAATGCCGAAGTTCATTTAACAAAACAATGCACACAAAGCCAGCCTATTAGTGCCATCGACCGGAAATTCATTATTCATGATTGGCTATCTCTTTATGTTCCAAAAACAAACGTAAAATATCAGCAGAAAAAAAAATTGAAAAAATCATATTTTGCCTGTTTAAATCAGCGACAATTTTCATTTTATCAACCTTTTTTATATTTAAGTTTACCTCCTACCTATAATGACGTTGTAAAGAAATCTAAGATGTTTATAAAAAAATTAACTTTTTTACAGTATAATTAGATATTATAGTATTAGGTACAGTAAGTAACTTATGAAAATGTAAAAAAAATCCATAAATTATATGTTACTTTAATGCATTTTCTTTAGCCGTATAATATTGCAATTGGAATGATTGCATAAAACAGAATACACTAGGAAATGAGGCGACCACTTAAAATAGTAACCAAGATACAGTTTTAATAATACCATGCTATGTCGCTCCCGTTGTAGAGACGGTCCCGGCGCCTCGTGCATGGAGGAGTCGGCTTACTTCATCATTGTTTTGTGTATTGAATACCTACTCAAGTTAAGTGAAGCAAACAAATTACATAGATAATTATAATAGGCATAGCTGATTCATTATTAGGTACGTATTTCAATTCGAAACATGCGATTTCACAAAATAATTAAGTACCTACCTGAGTTTTGTTTTACTTCAATGTAGCGTTATGAACTGTAAGTTTTAAGCTTAACTAAATATTTCTTATCACTTTATTCGTAGGTAAAATTTAAAACATTATTTATGCACAAAAAAATTAGACCTATACCTAAAGTGTAAACTTTGCTTGATCCAATATTTGATATAGGAGAAAACATGAAATAGGTACGTATATTCCGATTAATGCTGGAAGCCGGAAACAACTAGATATATGTAGGTATAGATATACCTATAGGTGTAACAAGTACCTATAGCCTTTCGCATTTGGGTTAACAAACACTCAGAGATGCACTTATTAGGATTTATCTGCGACGGAATGCGAACGAACATGAGTTGCAAAAACGGCAGATAAACCTCTCAAAACTTATATTAAACCATTGCGAAGCGAGAGAGATAGCGTAAAGCATAATGAGCAACGCGAAACGGTTGCCAGAATTTTTGAAAACAATGAGACAAATAATTAAATATTTTTTACCTTAATATAATGAATTGATTTGAACAAAACTTGAATAACAATTAGGTGTGTTGTTTGGAAAAACATATTAATTACATGAGGCATTTTAAAGAATTACGTCGTAATGGTAGTGCGCACCTAAGGACTGATTTATCACACTATACAAAGATTAGATATTCTTTTTAGGGTGAAGGTAATAAAAAGCGAAGATATTTGGATTAGTAGCAAAAGCCTGGTAACCTTCATCACAGATGGTAGATGGTAGAGTGCTCACCATTTAAGTGCCCGCAAAAAACACTGCGTCGACTTGTCGGAATCCGTAGAGATTATCGTTAAAGATAATACTTACAGCTCGAGACTGCTAAATGGAAATGATATCTATGTATAGGACTCAAGTGCTATTACTTACCGAGGAATGCGGAGACAACTTACAAACAAACATCTTTATGTCACCTAGCTCGTAGAAATGCGATTATGCATGTGAAAACTAATAAAAGTATAGAAATGTTTATGATTTAAATGTCATATTAAAATTTTTGCAAACTTGCGTAAATAAGCAGACAGCCTAAATAAATGGTTATTAAAACCTATTTTTTATTCGCGGGGAAATCCTTTTGAATAGGTAGTAGGTGTTATCCACCGTCGAATCGGATCGAACAGTTTACCTCTCCCACGGAACACTTTACCTCTCCCAAAATCGAATCATCGAGTCAAGTATCCCGCTACTCTTTACTTTGAAACAAAAGCTGCAGTCAATGAATGACAAATCAATCTTCGTCTGAAAAAAACCTATATTTTATCCTCCATGTAATACATAGGTACCTACTTTTGAAGGTAGAGATGTTTGTTGCACGAGGCTTTAAGCCAAGCTTAATAGTGTAAATAAATACAGCATTTAATAGTTTATAAAGTCATGTGAAAACATGATGGTAACCTAAACCCTTCGCCTAAACCTAAAAAAATTGCATAAGTAAATTAACGATTAAGTAAAGCGAAGCGAAAGTGCTATAAATAATCTTAAATTACATTGGCGAAAATTATGAGAATTAGCTGTCATAAAAGGTCATCAAAAATAATAAAAATAACGTGTCTTTCCATACCCTTGTAGGTAAGTATCAAGAAGGTTTAATAAGTATCAAACCTTCGTAGTAGATACACTAAAATAGTGTAAGAGAAATTAACATTATCGAGTTTATTTTAGTTAATTTTCCATCTTACAATTACGTCTTAAGTGTATTAAACACTTAATTGTCTATATTTTTATTGCTATCCCTAATAATACCTATTTTTACTTTTGTTGTCCGAAAGTGACATACCCGACCCTACAGAAGAGCAGACGTCGTAAAATTCTTATGAGAAACCGAGGCGGCGTAATATTCGTGAGAAAAACCCGTAATTATCAATCATAATATCGTGGGTGTGGATGGTCACTGGATACTGTTTATGTACCCAGACGATGTAAAATGTGACATATGATATATCGAAATAACTGATCTATTTTATATTTCGCAAGAATAACAAATCAAGATTTCAAAATAAATACGATATTTATAAAATATGTTAATTTAATAAGAGATATACCTAATATTTTTATAATTGGATATTCATGAAATTCTGCTTTTATCAATACCACTTTAGTACAATACTTAATTTGAGGTTTTATTTTTGCAATATCGTAACAAGAATTGTAAAAGCACGTAAAAGTATGTAAATTAGGTCGTCCTAAATGTATTCATGGAGAGAATTTATTTAAAGCCGCAAGAGCGCTAAGTATACACAGTAAAGCAGGAATGGGAGGGGACAAATTGAAAAGACGTTCGAGCCCGCAAGGGAGGGTGAGGCGGCGACGGGTCATGCAATTTCAATTGCAGACAGAAGATACAGTGAAGCTAAAATTATCTATAAGTACTTTAACTTAAATATGACTTAGAAATCCAAAAAAAAAATGTTTGTGCATACTTTGTCGACAAAGCTTTTTCTATAACGTCTGTTTTGAAATCATATTTTATTATTATCGTCACTGAGTACTCTCATTGACGCTAATAATAGAGATAGCTTATGATAGAGAAAAGTAAAACTTACGGATCTAAATCAAACAGTAAGGTAGATTCGTCTCACTTATAAGAGCCTTTACATAGTCGTCTCAGTTATAGCCATGTTAGGATTAAGATGACGAATGAAACTTTTGAGTTGAACACAAGTTAACACAATACAGTTAAATAATTAAAATAGACATAGCACGCAAAAATCATTTCAGTAAAGGAAAAGGTTTAAATTAGTTTTCGGGTAAGTAGTCCGAAAACTCTTCAACATGGCCGCTCAGAGATTAATTAACGTTTTATTCCGTGTCCTCATTTCTGTTAGTCAATTATTCACCGTTGCGCGAGTAGCGAGGGAAGCGGATGCCAAACTCCAATCTATGCCTGACACTTGTAGCTTAGACCGGCTGCCACTGATCTGGCACCCACCCAAAAGTTACCTTTGTTCATCTACCGTCTGCTATACTACATACTTGAACCGTTGCTAAATCGATGTCGTGGTTGGAATTAATAACAAATTGTTTTATAAACGGACTGTGTTTTGTTGCACTAAATTTAAACCTTAGGACATAAAGAGAACATTATGGTGGGCTAGTTGCCTCGGTTCGCAATAAGTAAGTAAATAAAATCAGTGCGACGTACAGTGTGAAGAAATTGGAATTCGTAGAAATGTTACATAAACTATTTGTAACATTAACAGAAACGCTCTTTGAACATTTCTATGCTGTTTTATGCTGAGCTAGTAGTAGCTCAACAATAGCCAAAATTATATTTTTTTATGAATGAATGTAGATTCGTTCATAAAAAATCATAATTTTGACTCCATTCTTTTAATAAATGCATTTTTTTTAATTCTCCATCCATCGTTTCTCGTTCTATTAATTCCAGGTTTGAAGAGATTTCCACTGGCAGGTAGCTACTAATATTCTAAGGTTAGTTGCCTAATAATTAACTTCTAAAAAATCTAAGGGACACTTCGGGTCGCAAAGAAGATGATCGAATCCCGAGTGCTCGATGTATCGGCGAAGGGCGACGCTACCCGAGGAGCTGAGCGACGTTTTCCACTCACCATCGACACTTGAAACAAGTTCACCCGAGCACAACTGCGCTCCCTCCGGCTGTCGAGAGCACTGTCTCTGATTAAAACTCGCTCAGCACTACCACCCGGCGTTGCTTTATTTGCTCTCAAAGTGCATTACAGCACTGCTTGTATTTAATCTCGGAAAAACTTTCAACTCAACTAAAAGTTAACCTAGCTCACTTTTAGCTCAAGCTTTCGTTTCATTTCAATCGCACTTTTATAGTTATTCCGTATTTAGCTGTTACAACCCACTTTTTAAGCCCTTTTATCAGTAGTTTTATTTAAATAGCTATGCTATAAAGGTGATTTTTTTTATTAGTTAAGTAGATTGTTTTTTGGTGGGTACCAATTAATTAGTTTTGCAAGGATATACTTACTCATAATATAATAGATAAATAGAGCATAAAAATAAAGTTCAGGCAGACAGACTATGCTGTATTATGCATTAGATAGGGACCCAACCGATGCAAGAGTGCTCACACAGTGTTTGCTAGGAACTTAAAATGGCGCGGATAAAATTTGAGAGGACTGAGAAAGACGACATACATTATTGATGAGAGTGAATTTTTGTTTCAGCAAGACAGTATATCTATGCAAATTTCAAAGTAAAGCTGTTTATGAAGGTTATTTTTAATTAATAATAGAATATATAAATATAATTTTAAGTAATATATCCTTAGATAGCTTCATAATATAATCGATTTACATTAACCAGTAATTCAATACTCCGATCGAATCCTTAATTTCTGATTGTAGTTCCTTGTAGCTGTCATTGGTTGCAATGACTACTAAACATTGTTAGAATATCGTATTCGGGTGCTATATAAAAATAATAAGTCAGCGGTAATAGCCCAGTGGCTAAGAATTACCTACTAAGTTATGTGCGTTTCACAGAAATAAATGTCATCTGCCATAACAGTGACTGAAAACACCCATTTCTTTTGAGTTCTCCATTATATTTACAATGGTGTGTGAGGTCCACCAATTCCCACTAGGCCAGCATGGTGGATTAGGGCCTATATTTTTCTCATTGTAAAGGAGACCCGATCCTGCAGTGCGTTTTAACAGGCTGCAGGCCTAATAACTCACTTCGTAAATAGAAGTTAATAACGGAATAATATAATATAATGTTATTATAATGTAACTTAAAGTTTAGTGAACTTAGGAGGCGATGTTGGCGACCGCTGCCTGCAGACGAGTTAATGATCCTCAAGAGACGGCAGACGAACGTGCCTACTTGGATCCGAGACAGTAGAATATACTTTCTTCCGAACAATTCGGAATTTTTATATGCTATTCCTATGTAAAATTCGTATTAGCTAACATAATTATTTTTGACTATGCCTTTAGAGAAAATTTCAGCTAAACGCTTCTGGACCCCTAAAATTAATGTTTAATGTAGTCAGTAAACATTTTAATGTATACTGTTTTCCGTTTATTGTTTGCCAATGGCACCCACATCATAAGAAACCCTATCGTAGAGATATAAGTGCAAAGCGTTATAATAAACAATTTTTCATGCGATAAAAATAGGTACTGGCTGAATAATAGGGCGAATCTTCGCGCGCATTTCCCCCGGCGACGCGCTGTCTCTTGACAGGGATAAATTCCGCGCCACCCTCATTTTTTAAACCATACCTATGCCAACTTACGTCTATAGATCTACGACTCATTACTATACCACTCTCCCCACTGTGACCCAACAATACCGTTAAAAATAGGCAGTCGCACATAAAATAGACATCAAACGCTTTAATACGTCTCGACGTGGTCTCTAGCCGCCCTCGTATATTACAATAGCCGTGCGTCTAAGCCCACATATACGATTTGTTCGTTCCTTTGTTGTTCGTCCCTTGTACAGCCGTGGCTCGTAATTAGCACTCCCGATCCCGATCCGTAGCGAAACAAAAAGGTGGCCCCAATTAATTACATTTGTTGCTGGGTCATGAGTTTTAATGAAGTTACTTGTACGCTTGTACCAAACACACGAAGTTAGACTTGCAGATATTTACTTGCGCTTATGTGAGTTTGCTCTTATGTTGCCGCATGAGGCCTCGCTGTGTTGCGCGTGCAGAATGCTAATGTAAGATTATTTAGCTGACATTAGCAGTTAGAATTTGCATAGCATATAAAACAACAACAAAACTTGCAATGCAATGACATCATTATGCTCGTAAGTCTCATAACTTTACCTTTATGGTCTCTGTCTCGAAGTAGAAAGACGAGATCATTACCTATTTATGTCGAATGTGAAACGTTGACTTTTATTTCATTTCTTCTAGAGTGACAAATAGCTTACGATGGTGTACGTACATACAATGTACCCAATGTTTGTAATTTGTAAAATACTTTTTAAAGTTACATTACATCAGCATCGTGCAGTTTTCTTAAACATAGGTCAAAGACATAATTAAACGGGTCATTGCGACATTAAAAGCAACCTAGAACATGAATTAAATCTACTTATTTTATGGTTAATGAATAACTGGCAAACTCGATTTTAGCGTAAGTAGATTAGTATAAAGATTCAAAGGAAAGTTTCTGCAATAGAAATTTTACAGACCGTATGCAGACACGCAAGCACTACTTGCAATAGAGTCAATTTATGTGACGGACGAGATACTAACTAATACATACCTAATATCTTCCTATCCTATGGCGGACAGTGTTTTCGGCTGATAGAGAAAAAAATACTTTACATTAAAGTTTTATGGCTTTGTTGGTCTCAAAAAAATACAGAATTATTTTTTTTTTTGTTTAACAGAACAAAT
>DWIY01000179.1:0-16098 GCA_018248615.1 Erynnis brizo brizo
CTTCACAATAACAGTACTTATCTATGTTCGACATTTAGTGATGCAGATGTTTGTTATACTTTCGCGAAAAATCAGCAGAATAGATTGGGATTTCTTTTAGTACAAAATTTTAAATTTGGATTGTGATATGGAATTCATTTTTACTTCGCTCTTGACCGAATCCTAAAGTTTACGTGGACGAAGTCGCGGGCAAAAGCTAGTATGTATAATATACTAGCTGACCCGGCAAACGTTGTTTTGCTATATATAAGTCATCGAGCGGGATGAAAAATTATTAAATTACTAAAATGACTATTAAAAAATAGGGGTTGCTGATACAAGGGCTCACTAAGAAGTTATTTGATACAAGGCCAACGAAGATCTTTTAATTTGTATTTTTGTATTAGGTTTAGAGTATATCCATATGTATAATTATAATATTTATATGTATAATTATAATAGTAGGTATATCTATTAACTAGCGTGAAAAATATTATTTGAAATTAAAATTTAAAGACTGATTGCAACACAAAAGTATATAGATTAGGAATAAGATCGAATTCGAATTTACGACGTTCATAAAGTAAAGATTACGCTACTCGGAAGTGTTCCACGTCAATGATTTATTCATTGCCGTCATATACACGTAAATACCAGTAGATTCGTAAAGCCACATTCATATTATGTTTGATATTTATGTTTAGTAAGGTCCACAAAAATTTTGACATATACAGTACAATAAAAAGTCAACAATGAATGGAGTAGCTCACGCGACAGGGCCCCCCGTAACCCGGCGTCCGCCTTTAAATGCCTTTATGATCTATGATCTGAAACTGATACTTATAATGGCTTCTGTATAAAGAAGCTGCGTACCAAAATCGAGACGGGTGTTCGCCGCTCGACATGATAAATAACCTCAAATTGCTTGTAAAAGGTGAAATTTTTATCTCTCTTCCTTTGTACACATGTAAATATGGCACCTTAATCTGACGTCGACTTATGCGGTCAGTAGTTTAAAACGTCTCAAGCTACAGTAAGTAAGTTTATTGTGACGTGGTATCATAACAAAAATTAATGTAGCGTAATCGTAAGTATGAATGTTACAAATTTTTATTTGTGCTTACTACATTTCATTATTTTTTAAGAGTATCAGCTCTGTAATACCTTACCTAAAGCTACAGTAGAAACGTTTGAAGTCCTATTTAAATGAATAACAGAGGTGCATTATAATTTAGAAATGTTTGCTGCGGTTTATAATAGTGGTGATGGCACATCCCTGAATGCCTTCAATGGTCTTCCCACACGTTCAAAAGTAGGCTCCTTAACAAAAATGCCAAAAACGTAACAACTAACAATATAATTAAATTCAATTACCATCTAAAGGGAAGAAACAGTAGCGAAAGGCCGGTGTACAGTAGTAATTAAAGCTATTTAAGATTCAAGCAGAAAGTACGAGTCTGTAGAGCGGTAGCCTGTTGGCGGCTCATTTAGCGAGCTGGCCGGTCAGGCGGGTCTGCGCGACCATTACTCTCCTGCCCGATTGATATATTCCTCTCGGACATGCGATCGGCGACACGTCACTCTGAGCTTCACCGTCCTTTCAGCGAGGCAAGCGTGTCAACATATCGAATGCGAGGTTACCGAGACAGGGTGGACGAAGCGAAACGATGGCGTTTTTGGCTGTGTCAAGGACATTTTTAAGGCCAAAGAACAAGCCTAATATATTTGATCGGGTAAACACGACGATCTATTTACGACGATACGTTGTGGAGTGGTCTGATTCGTTGACATATTAATGTTCTTGAAAGAAAAGTAAAATATAAAGGATCTGCGTCAGGCTCTGTTGGAAAGCATTTCCTAACATAACCTCTGTCCAGATCTCATTTCAGTGGACAAGATATTTAAAAAAAAATTATTTAAAAAAATTATACAATTATAGAACTGACACAAAAATAGATACATTCCTACAAAAATAGTATAATACAAGGGTGTTGAAATCTCATATTTAATAAAGACACCCAATGGTCACGCATTCGATAGTGTTACGTGCTCGTCCCAATCGTTCTTGCGTCCTTCCCAACATAAATAAACAAATAGCTACCGTAATAAATATCGTACTCACATTCAACACCGCGCCGCACCATAAATTGGAATTTCTTTTTATTGCTCCACGTCTAGTTACTTGAAATTAACTCGTAATTGCTGATGAACCCATAATAAAATTACTAAATGAGCCGCTTTACAGATAAGTTAATTATATGCATTGATGGCATTACATTTTCTTCTAATGAAGTAAATGCTTTATAGCAATTTCAATAGATGTGACGTTTATTATTACGCATTGGGAAATACTTGCAATGAATTGTTTGTTTTTTAGTTAATTGGTATAAAATGAGGCACTTTATGTTGAAACTACGAAATTATTGATAGACATTAAGAGAATTAAGAATTGTGAACCGGAGAGGCTATGCCCAGCTTTGGACTGTCGTCAGCTGAAGAGAAGATATAAAGAGAGGGAAAATAATCGAGAATCAAGAATGAATGAAATGAAAGAATGAATCATGTGTTCAATAAGATAAGCCAGTGAAGTTCAAACCATAAAGCAAAAGCCGAGTGAACATTAAAGTATCTATGCCGATTTAAATATGCTGGACACGAATACTACTGCATTTAGACTGCGGCTTGCGTCTTAATTATGCTGCGACGATTGATGAAACGTAGTGCTTGGTAATGATTTGTTCGTGAGTTTTCATGGAATAATCTCGAAGGGTCGGTTGAGCGATGCCCTGTATGCGGTCCATGCGATACCCGCGCGTACTCGCACTTATTGCTCGAAATGAATAAGGCCCGAGGCTATGAGGTTGGAACATCTTCACATTTTACTAGTTAGCGGAGCCGTTCAACTCTACTCATTTATTCTGTTCTAATCAACTCGCTCTATTTACCGATTTCCACGCAAACGCTTACGTTTTAATGATTTCCTCCTCCATTTACAAAGTAGTCTTGTTGAGAGTTTGTACTAAATTTGTACTAAAATAAACGTAACTTTTATCCATTACAATTTTATAATTCATTATAATATTAAAAATTGATCTCATTACATGGTTATAGGTGAAAAATATTCTGCATCTTTATCTGATTTATACTCGTAGCTTTTCGTAAATTTATTACACCTCCATGCTTACATACCTACTGTAGCTTTAACGGTTTAAATATCTAGGATATATTGTGTTTAAAGCTCTCTTAGCTGCTATTATTAAACTAGTAAAATTATAGCACTTAGCATGCAACATAAAGTGTGATGTTTAACAAGTGTGGATGTTTCCGCGGCGAACTCGAGGCGAGCAAAAGTAGGCACCGAAGGACCCTTCGGGGCCTGTCGAGCTTGAAAAATTACTACTCTCGTAAATATTTCTTTGAAATGCAACTTAATTTAATAATACATACTTCA
The DNA here is from genome assembly GCA_018248615.1 of Erynnis brizo brizo. NCBI lineage: Eukaryota > Metazoa > Arthropoda > Insecta > Lepidoptera > Hesperiidae > Erynnis > Erynnis brizo. The sequence goes on from DWIY01000179.1 coordinate 3,431, forward strand.
AACGCATACTTACAATTCACTGAGTTTTTTAGATAACAATATCTCATTTTAAACAACACCACACACATTTACATTCATTTGAAATTGTAAACAAGAGCGTCTTAACCGCGGCGCAGTACTACAAGTATCTAAAGCGAACGCTTATCAGTGTTTTACGAAGGTGAGGTTCTTTTCTTAGCTGGAGATTCCAATAAGTCGTGATATCGTCTGAGAGCATCATAAAAATTGACACTGACAAGCCGAAGTACTCGGGTTACCGTATAGGGCATTAATTTTACGGTCGCGACGAGTAATTTACTTTCTCGGAATGGTGCAAGATGTATGAAGGGTAATAAAGTGTTAACGGTGTACCGATACTAGATCATGCACCGTCATGCAATGTACAACTACATACACCTTGATTTACTCTACATTTTTATGCTCCTGCTAATAAAGTTTACATGATCATTAATTTTAAGTTTACCGCCTTAGGCTGCCCTAGCCTGCCACGATCTTAAGATATATACGTAAAAATATAGTTTTTTATGCATTACATTTTTAATAATTTATATTTTATGACACATTTAAACATATCTGGAACAACACTCTTTCATATAAGATAATCTGTTCTTTTTTAAGGTGAAACCAAATAATGCAGTTAAAAGCCTTATAGCCGTAGGCTTGATATCTAATGTTAGATATTCAAGATCATTCATCCTTGTGTTACAAAATAATTTATACTCTATGTGTATCAGATAACTTAATACTCGATATGGAATTACATGTGGGTAGATAAAATCATAAATGAAGGTTAATTTCAATATTTGAGTCGTATACAATAAACAAATCATCGCGATGGTATCTTGTGTGATCGGAAAGAACCGTAAATTATCTACGTATTTTAGAGACCTCTTACATTGTGTTATAGACCGACGTCATTTAAAGGTTGCCATACCGCCAACCTTTAAATGATTTTGACGCTTAAAATACTAATAAAATAAAATAATAATAAACTATCTTTACTTTTCTAAACAAACACTGAAAAGTATGTAAGTAAAAGGATTGCATGTATTTTAAATCTGACGCTATTGCTCACATTCAAACTGCACAGAATCTAATGTTATTTAAGGTCATTGTTCTTTTGTGTAAGGTTAGCAATTTAAGGTTAGTAAAAAATTTGAAGCTCATGGCTTCAATGAAAACATAGACTATCTACTTACTGACTTTTTGTACAATACCTTTTTGCCTATAAGTACATAGAAATAATTTTTATTTTTCGGTTTTCTTAATAATTTCTAACAATAATTTAATTTGTATATTACTTGATTCACATAACTAAGGTTTAAGATTTACTCGCTCAAACTGACAATAACTTCTCGATGGCAGTTTAACACGTTCCTAAGTCCGTTCCATAAGCTAAGCCATTGTTCGATACAATGATAATTATAGGTGGTGGCCACAGTTTGTTTAAAATTGATTTCGGCGGTGATCGTCCGAGATAGCGTTGTCGAGTACACTTTATTATAACTTGTCTCAGCATCACTCGCCTTCGGGCGGACGACGTTTGGAGTAAGAATACTAAGAATACTAAATATACTTATAACAAAATCATGTCCAGAAGTCGATTTTGTCTGTATCAATGCATTGTATTTGATTGTTGAATAATTATCCCTTATACTTGAATAATATGAGTGACACCATATTAAGTATTTGTTCCTTTCGTATCGTAGGGTATAAAAGTCGCAGAGACTAAATTGCTAGAAAAAATATAATTCATTAGGTTTTTGGATCGTAGTGTTTCGATGAGTGTGGTTCTATTTTGATTGCTTTGTAGTTCAGGTTATCTTCTGAAACAGGAAGTGGCCTGGTTACTATGACTAGATACTTTAACAACCCTGAATAATAAATAGAACACTATAAAACTCATCGATTCTTTTGATAATCAGCATTGTTTTGAAATTCTAGGTGTGAAATATCGAATTTTGTTATTAGAGGGCGTTGTCGGTGAGTTGACGTCATAAATTTAAAAGCTCATTGTTTCAGCGTGAAATAATGGCGTTGGGTAGGCGAGGAGCTAGAATGTCGCGAGGCGCTGACAGTGCGCCGATGGGAGATAACCGCCGTCATAAGTCCCCGCGTCCGGCGTTCGCCGCGTGCGCAAATAACGACAAATCGCGCCTGCATCGCAGTCGGCGGACCGCGCGCACCACGTCACCATGTTGATGCGCACCTCGATCGACTACTCGATGCGCGTGCGCCGTGTTTTATGCTCACTTTTCTACAATCCTTTACCGTATTTTGTCGAGGCGCTGACAAGTTAAATATATTGGGAGAAGAAACGATTTTTGTCTAGTGCCTGCGTGGGGTATAAATTTATGCGGTGTTGCTCGGACTCGATGTCCACGATAACGGATGCGTTGTTAAAGGCTTTTTAACAGATGTTTCTGATTTAACGACAATAAAATGTAAATATATAAATAAATGACCATTCATTTTGTTTCAGATAATATTCATATAAGCAGGCTTGTAGAATAATATCAATAATTCTATAATAGCACAGTATGCACGGTATAATAGTCATTTTTATCAAAATTTGTAGACCAGACGATGCATAATAGTGGAGAATTCAAATACACTATTAATGGTTAATTATGTTACATGTCTTTCCAGATTGTTCGAGAATTCAAGCGAATAGGAACTTGTTAGCGATTTACTAACACGTTCGTTTGAGACTAAAAGGCAGTTAGTTATAGGTATGTGTACCTATTAGTGATAGGTGTAGATAAATACCCGCTAAGCGGAAGAGACTATATTCGCAGTGGGACCATAACTCAAGGTAACAGTATGGCGCACAATTACAAGTCGCCGGTCGCCAGGTGACGATGATAAATAGGTTTCCTTGGGCGAGGGACACACGCAGAGCATTGTGCTCTCGCGCGCATTTTCACGCTTGTTCGACGCCACCATAACAAGGCCTCTCCGGCTTCCTATTCTAAACATCCAACAGGTGAAATCGCGGCTCAAAACATAGCTTCCAGGGTCTAAACGTGTGGTTACATGATAGACTCTGATTTGTCTCAAGTCTTGCTCGTTTTATCGGCAACAATTATCTTAAGAGCGATACTATGATAAATGATTCGTAATTGTATTAGATGCAGTTCACACCGGCGCAGCTTTCGACGCTGGGTGCTGAGAGCGTTTCCAGCCGTCGCATGGTAAATGAGTAAATGTTTGGGCACATTGTTCTACGACCGGTTGTGACGGAAACGCAGCGGTGGGCTGCTACATTACTTATACATGCGCCGACGCACTTTAGCAATCAGCATTAATCAACACGATATGCCTGCGTGTCTCCCTCGTCCAGACTCATTGATTTGTTTATTTTCGCACTGAAAATATGGTTTGACGGTCAGTTTCTAGCTTGCGGCGAATGCTGGATTTGTGTCCCTTGCGTACATCTAAGATAAGTAGACAGGTTAAATTGTTAACATGCTGACGCCAATAGACAAGCAGTTAACGCTAATCCTAATAAATGGTATGTGCCCATAGGTAATATGATGTTAGGTAAATTTATACTAGTTATATATTTTTCTAATCAATTATCATAATGTTTTAAGCTGAAATCAAGTAAATCAATCTATCTCATTGATCTTTATTCTTTATATTCTATATTCTAATAAGCCCTAAGTATACTACGTCCTTTCCACACCTTATCGTTTCCAAGACGACGTCACTCTACTCGATCTTTTGCCTCTTGATTTCAATAGTTTCCCGCTTTCTTCCTTAGTCTATTGGCCTACTTGATTGGAAGGTGGCCTTACACAAAAAACCTTACATAAAAACCTTCCTCTTCCTCTTCCTTCACAGAATCACTCTATCTATTTAAAAAACTGCATCAACCTCCGTTGGGTAGTTTTAAAGATCTAAACATATATAGGGACAGACAGCGCGAAGCGACTTTGTTTTATACTACGACAAGTATATGATAGTGAAGCCCTCGATCCTTATCGTTTTCAAGACGACGTCACTCTACCCGATGTTTTGCCTCTTGATTTCAATAGATTCCCGATGTCTTCCTTAGTCTATTGGCCTACTTGATTGGAAGGGGCTTTGTGATCTAATAATTTTGTCAAGACAAAAATTTCCTTGCCAAATTAGGAAATTTAGTTAGTAAGGTGTTAAATGCCCTGAATGCTCTACTTAGGAATAGTTCCAGTGGATGTGACGAGAGAAAGCCCGCGTTCCATCGTCCGCGTGTCGACATGAATGCGTGATGGCTTATCGCCCAAAACCCGAGGGCCATGTAATGCACCTCCGTTTATCTGCCGATGTGCCGTGTGTCCAATGTGTACATGCTGCACGGAAACATCTTGTCTCTCGCGTAAACTCGCCATGTTTTATTCCAACGCATTCAGCGCCGATACCTTAATAAAACCCAACAAGATTGAGCAATAAAAAGTAATTTATTTGATTGTAATTTCAAAACACAAAGTGGGTCTCATTTTGTAATATATTTTTATCTCAGTGGTTTTGTGATTCTCGCTGAAAGGGCACGTTTCGTATCGGTTTGCCCGCAGATGATGCGTTACACTTTTGGTTAAATTTTGATGGCATGTAATCGTCAATTTGGAGAATAAGACATTACAATATTCTTACCACAACTGCAATATTATCGTGATTTACTAAAATTATTTATAGATATACCTACTTAATATTATACTTTTTGTTTTATGATTTAGATTTTATAATGATACTTTTGTTGAACTTTGAACTAAAGTCCGACATCGAATCTAGGAAAAATTAAAAAATTTGATAGTATTTGAGTTTATAAGAAGAGTTTAAGGCAAGCTTTTCTTGTGTTTCAGTGTCATTAATAGTTATCTCCTCCAACACTGTAAATTGTTTTGTGTGTTCTTTATTTGTAAGTAAATATTATCTTTACTAATATCAAATTTAAAAGGTGTGAGAAGCGCAGTGGTCGGTGAGGCGGCCAGGCATCGCTCTCGCGCTCCTCGAGCGCTCGCCGACTACAATGCGCAACTTCGATATTATCACCGAACCAATCAATTTGATCCCTCATAAAAAGTTCTCGGTAGGCAGCTAGCTCGTATAATGCGACCGCTGTATCGGCCCGTCGATCCGTGCCTCTGGTAGCCGGACTTTCCATATATTTTATGAGAAAAGGATATGGGCATTGTTGTGGGACACCCTGCTGGGTGCGCGCCGGGTAAACACTTGAAATTACAAGTCAGCTCCGACAACCTCCGCCTGCATCGACTCTCCGACGTCGGAAAACGCGCTTCCAATATTACGCTGCAATAAAAATATACTACTTACGTCGTTTGGTGCTAAGAATACCATATTTACAATCGGCTCACGTTCGGTTATTGAAATAGAAGTGGTTCATGTATGGACTTAACGACAATCATAAAACGATCTGCGTATATATATTTCTAAACTATTATGTTTTTATATAAGTACCCAAAACTTTAGAGAACATGGTTATATGGTACATAAGGGTGACTTAGCAAGGTGCAAGAGCTGATTCAATCGGACGTCTAAACAAAAGATAACATATAAATCACAGTGTCGTCATTGCATTAGCATATTAATGGTACGTTTGAATGGCTCATTCAATTGATACAGGGCGGCACAATGGGACCGGATATTAAAAAGTATCTACCTTTTTATTACTAACAAATATTTTTGCGGAATCACTTTGACAGGGGTTTGAAAAACGTTACTTTATAAGATTAACAACCATTGTAAATAAGGAAATTACAAAAAGTCCAGTAGCATTATACCTAAAGAAAGAAATACAATAACTAAATATGTTCGTTATAAGGAGAAAAATAGCACCAAACAATTGTAAGTTATAATTTTGGTATACCCAGAGTCACTCTTACAATGAAGGAGAATATTACGAAAACTCTTAAAATAAAACCCGTAAAGACATTTAGACTACAAACCATGACAAATAATAAACATACATCACTTGCTCTACATTTCATCTTCATGATATTCATTTTATGTGCCAACTAAACTGATAAAACAACTAGATAACTAGACACGACAACAATTTTTTATCGTCTACGAATCGTCACATTTTAATTTTATGAACTGTATCAGAGAACATGGCCTATATTTTTTGACTTGTAGGTACTTTCAAATTCGAAAAGTTCCACTTATTGACAAATGTTAAATATTAAAACACAAAAATTGCACAGAACCCTCAAAATAGGTGCTAAGAGAACTGAAGGAGAGGCCCGAGATCGCGAGAGGTGTTACACGGCGGGTATAAATAAACGAAGATTGTCCCCGAGGACCGCAGGCCATAACGTGCATTTCATTCCACTTGTGAGCTTCTTTAACCTACAGCCTGTTTTAAAATAAAAAGTAATTATAATTTATTGCACAGTGGTATGTTGAGTTGTTACGAAAATTATATTAAAATTTTTGTTATCGTTTTTGAGTTTTCCACTTTAAAAATCTCACTTAAATATCAAGAAGGATGAATAAATGATTCTCTTATATTGATATGTAGAACATGAAGAACGATGAAGCATATGCCTAGTCACCTGCTGTCATGTAAAGTTGTAGACTATAATAATATACTTTAAAATTTTCGACCAAAATTGTAATCGTAACTTAACTGCGACGAGATCTCATGATTAAGAAGCTTTGATAAGTTCGAAACTAGACTGGTTACCCAGAAAACATACACGAGATAAATAACAAGAAAAGTTAAAACATCCAGCCATCCTCACAAATTTTCACATCTATGACAGTATAGTAGGATTGAAAATACAAAAAATGGTCTTGAAATTGAATTAAGGTCCCAAGTGGAACACAATGAAGCTTGCACGATTAGGCGTCCCCGCCCCGCGCCGGCCGCCACACGCGCGCCCTCCAAATAAAAGTGCCGTGTTGTCGCGAGCCAGAATTACGACGCGATCCTCTTATAGTATCTCTTTTTTAATTCAATTTTACGATAACGTCGCGTACACACTGACTGATGTAGCTGACTCGACTTCGAGTGAATAGACTGATTGTAATGTTTGTTTTGTTTTGATAAAAATGTATTTGTAACACTGGGTGCTTTCAAACTGTTTCCTTTAATTTAAAAAAAGCTGCTTTTTTGAGTGTCTCTGAAATCAATATGTTTTTAAATCTTTGTATGACTTAATCAATTTACATAGAGATTTAAATATCTTTAAAAAAATACGGAATTTGAGTGAATACTCTTGTAAAAACAGTTAAAAGTTCAAATGCACACGCTGACATTTACAAGTTGAGTACGACTTGTGCATAATAATATGTTAGTAGTTCAACAGTAGGTATGAAATTTTCATGAATTTTAACTTTTGTCATATAAAACCTCTTTTATACTGAGCCTTATCAGATTTCGATGTTTAGATTTATAAATTACACTGAGTAACATTTTGTGCTACAAAATATATCAAAGTTTTTTTATTTGCTCTTAATTCAAACGCTGCTCACCCCTAAAGGAATAAGCTTTCTTATTTATCGTGAGAGGAATTCTCGGAGTCGTCTAAGTCGGTGCGCGGTCTACTCTCCTCATTTGCATACAAGCTACGATTTGTGTATTGTTAATTAGAGCAACTCAAACAGGTTCCGAATAATGCAGCTCGCGCCTCGGGGACGGGTTTACTAGGCCTTCTTGTTGTGCCATTATTGTTTCGTCTTTTATTTAAATAGCGATAGATTACAACGCAGCGTGTGCTGCGATACAATTGAACATAATTAACTCCCTATGGAAATATTGTCGTACATGATTTATTGGTTTGAGCTCTCTATTTCAATACGAACTCGAACATCTGTGATGCTAATTAGATTATCTTACCAGCATTCATTACAAAGTAATCGCACGAAAATATTAATTATTGATTAAAATATACACTAGAATGATTTATAGTCATATATTAAAAGTGAAGGAAAACATCTTTGGATTTTGTAAAGCTAAGACGTTCTCCTTATACAAAAGACTTCAACGCGTTTTGATGTGTGTTTGCAGCACGCTAAAAATAAATGTGTCAAAATGTATTAGTTACTTCATTTTTTAATACCTACTAAGAAGGGCCTATAAAATAAAACAAAATCTTGATGAAAACAGTATCTATGGATTTATGGCCGTGGACTGTATTACGACAGTGCTGTGAGTTTGCAAGATAGAAGAATCGGGTCTTGATTTAGCATTGATTTCGAGTGCGTTGAGAGATGGCCGGTCGACTGTCAGTTCGAGATAGCTGGAAGAGCAGCGACTGGTCAAGTGATGCAACGAGCGAGGTTCCACCGAGAGCGATCGTAAATTCGTCCTAGTATATAGGTACCTACCGCGCGGCGGGTCGCGCCCGGTCCACGCTCTCCACGACACATTTTATTGTCAAAACCCATACCATGCTGCCTTCTCTGATAACTTTATTGTTATTTACATCACTGAATTATCATTCCGATAGCCGTTGTTTTACATTTGTATAATGTCGTGTCAGTGCCGGCTTTTGTATCTAAATTGCTTAATTGGAAAGTCTCCGAGTACGCTCACAAATAAATATCAGTATGTACAGTTGTACACATTCCGATTTGATTAAGTTTACATAATATAACAGAACATCCAAAAATAATATTAACTGAAATGTAAAATCTTAACCTTCTTGTAAGTACGATTACTATATGGACCTTCGTAGCCTTTCATTCATCAGTATAATGTAAGTGCTTGTTTCTCGTGTCAGGCTAATTTGTGCGAAATAAAATTGCAATACTTACTGATAATTTTATGTTGAATATAATAGCGCGGGTATTTTCGCTGGCATAATTAAATATAATGGCCATGAATGGCGTGCCTTACGCACGTGCGACGTCGACCACAAGGAAATCGAACACAAAATATTACCATTATCAATTGGCAATAAAGAATGAATCGATTGCCAGGTGAAACAAAATATTGAGGTGGATATAGCTCGCAAATGCGGTGGGTGTCCGTTCCTTGCCATTTACGGGCGCGTCCCGCTCCGCTCTCGTCTCTTAATACCATATTTTATTCAACAATGATCGGATTGTGTCGTGAAAGAAGATATGCTGTGCCATGTTTGCTTTTTGCAGACATTCCCATTTACGTCTCATTTTCAATCCGAGTCGACAGTAATTTTATCATTTTAAAACTCCGGAACTCGGCCGTGGGCAAAGCCTCGGTGCTGAATAAGACTTTACGAATTTTTAAACCGCGAATAAAGTCTTAATAAACACTTTTTATGGTAGCCTTGTAATTTTATTTGCATGTGAAATAGGGATTGTGGCGCGTGTTAAGCTAATAAGGAACGAATGACCGTTCTTAACGATCCTATATACCGATAATAATATTTTCCGTCGTGTGGTAAACGTAATCACGCTACGTCAATTTGAAAAACATGTGATTTTGCCAAAAGAGACACAATGTTCATATTAACATATATTCATGTACCTACCTGCTGGTATGCCTTTTACTTTTTTATTCAAATCTTACGCTTATATTTATTTTTCGATCCTGCAAAGGGAAAAAACTGTGGTACTGGTAAACAACTTTAGCTTTACATTTACGAACGAGTTTTATAACAAAAGTTACGACCTAACAATGTTACCAAATATAACAAATGAGTGATAAGTAGTAAATAAGAAAAAGGAAGACTAATAATATCTTTCAAGACTTGAATACGCATTTTGTTTAGAGTTTAGAGGTAAAAATTGTACAGTGCGTTTATAGGGTCAATAAAATTTTGCTCCACATGTTGCTTTGCAAATGTGGTCTATTTAGACTTGGATATCGTCGCAACAAGAATAATGTTATCCTGGCACACCTCAACCCGTGTCACTCGCAAGGGCGTGTCAGAGATAAGTTTACATATTCTGTATGCATTATGCAAATTGAAGTTTTATGTTAAGCTGGCGAGGGCTCCGAGGCCTGCGGGGACTGGCGGGAAGGCGTGCGACATTTCACTCCGTCATTGGGGCAATGTCAATCTCCACTTAATGCTCGGCCACTGACCACTAACTTTACCCTTACTGGTTGTGTCAGAAATTTAGGATAACTCATTCAAATTATCTCAATTTCTTAGTTTTTATGAGGGATATTTTGGTACTAATTACGAAATATAAGATTACAAGATAATCATAATATTGCAAATATTGGCATATTTGACCACACATTTTATAATTTTAAATAACTTCTTAGATGACCGCTAGAAAAAAAATGATTATGAACTTGTTTACTTCACAACATATAGCAATCGGATCGTGTAGTTACGGCTTTAAGGTACGGCATTGCTTTTGAAATTACGTTCATATCATCGATTGAGAACCGTCTATTAACTCATAGGTTTATAATGAATCGTTCAATAAATTATATATCGCGTTACAGTAATATAATACTGTCGATAGTTAGGCCTAAATAAATCGAAATTATTGTTACATAACAAAATTGATCGCTGTTCAGAAATAGTGCTAGCGAACGCAATTACCCATAATTCAGGAACAAGTTGGCCTTTCAAATTGTCATAAATAGTTGGAGGTGTCAAATACAATTTTATAACAGGTCGGCTGCGCTTGGTTCAGGACCTGTCTCACACAAACAATGTTACATCAACGAACGATACATACTGTAACGAAGCACAAGTTCTACTTAATGTTAGTGACAATTAATGAGTAAATTATAACGTCAAATAAAACAGTTTAACAGTATTTTTTTTTTCATTTTGAATTTAAAAACTAACATTAGTTCATAAAAGTGTGTAGTTGTTTCCTAGTTTCGAACCAATTAATAGAGGCAATGCATAATCGATTATTGATTGAATATCTACACATTTTCATCAAGTAGGTATAGATTAGGTAACTACTTTATAAGAGTATGATGACTAAAATTTTTCATTATTATTTTTTCAGTTTAATTTCTAAGCAAGATATCATTCATAGTTTGACTGTTATTCGTGCTTGAGGGTACAAGTCCTGAAGCGGTCTCGCTCTTAATGTACCACTTTACGATTTAAAATGACCTAAGGTCATAAAATTCAGACAGTAAACGACGCAGATTTTGTAATCCACAATAATTTTGTATTAACTCTGAAAAATGTACATTGCCTGGAATATCGCCTTTTATTACTTACATTCTTACATATTTCATTCATATATTATATGAAGTTTGAGCCAATGGTTACACCTTCCTGCTATAGAAATTCTATGTCGTGACTAATAATAGAAAAAAAGTTAATAATAAAGGTTATCTTTACAAGTCGTAGAAGGGGTATTACGTCATGATGTCTTAGGTTTTTATGTGATGGTCATAAATTCACTTTCCATCCTCTTCATAATTTATCATAACACAAAACAGTTGCCAATATCAATTAATTATTGATGTGATTATACGAACTTTAGAATCTGATATTTTTTCTGCAATCGTGTTTTAATTTTATCCTGGTTAACTTGGAAATAACTTAGCAGCTGGGAAAAACTGATCACTAAAAACTAAAACGAGCATCGAAAGTTTGACTGAAATTTAGCTTTTCAGTTAACATAAACTCTCTTAGTATTCGGCACTTCAAAAACTCTTTTGTAAAATGAAATTAAATCATTTTCTTTGATTGAGCAATCAGTTATAATTACAACTGCTCTATTACTGGTACATTAAGCCAATTGTAACTATAAATCTAAAGTGGTACGAGTATTATTGCGGGCCGGTATAGGTAATCGCGGTACAAGTATTTACAGCAGATACGCGAATGCAAATCGCTAGCATAAACCCGCATAAAAATGAGTGAGCTCTCATTAGTCTGCAGTAACTTGTACGAGAATTCTGTTGTAACTTGTGATTACTTTCTTTACTACTCGTAACTCAAAGTTAAATTTAATCATTTTTTCTAAACGAAAAACTAAATTTTGTTTGTCAAAGAATTTGGCAGTCTAAAATTACTTATTAGTAAGTTCATAACTGTAAATATTTCAATAAGAATGATTCTTATGTCAAGCACAAATCAATTAATTTTTCATTCAATAAGAGCATTACATACTTACATACATTATCCATACAGGCTAAAACTGTAGAAACAAAGCTTTTGGTTTGTCCCTCTTGTTTGGTATACTGTTATATGTAGGTATACATGTGTGTGTAAAATAAAAAAAGTATTTTTGTATTATTAACGTATTATAGATAAGCACGAGTATAAAGATATGAGTAAAATTCTTCACAAATCATTTATTCCTCCAAAGGTCGCATATAATTATGGGTACGTACCTAGTTTCCGTGTGATGTATTCTGTTTGTAATGGATGTCCCCGTGTAGCACATGGGATAGCGATGACATTCAGCTGGTCACTGATAAGGCAATAGGCCACAGAAGCAATGGATGACAGTTCATTATTATTTTCATCATATTTTAAGTGAGGGCGTCAAAGTTAAACGTACGAATACATACTCGCAGCAAAGAGTAAATACGTAATTGTATGTGTTAACATCTACAAAAGTTTTTGTAATAGGCATAAAGTACTTTGTATTAGGTACTTTTTGCCTATTACAAAAACTTTTAATGAACACAAAGTGCTAAATATTACCTTACCCTATTCGTTTTATTACAAACTAGCTTATGCCCGCGACTTCGTCCGCGTGGGCTTTAAAATTTGTGGAAGAGGGAAATAAATAAAGAGGAT
>DWIY01000180.1:0-16077 GCA_018248615.1 Erynnis brizo brizo
AACACTGTACTTTGACAATGCAACAAAAGAGAACGTAACTCTATCGTCACACTACAATGTTGTAAGTTTCTTAGTACCTACAATAAACGGTGTATTAGTAGGGTAGTATGAAGCCAGTTCTTAGAAGTAGGCCCTTTGCTGTTCTGCGACAGATTTTGAAGTAAACACCGCGGCGGTATTGATCGTGAATTCGTTACTCAAACTAGCGTCACTCCTGGGGAGTTGAGTGAGCTGTAACAATTCCTCAAGTGCCATAAATGAAAATATGGGAGAAAGCATCGCTATATTATAGTCCCGCCATAAATAGTGTTGTCTCGTAGGTCAGGTTTTTGGATGGACAACTTACGTAGACTCGTAAGCTATCATGCCTAGAGTGTTCCCGGTTATAAAGATAAAAAAGCTAGTTATCTACTAACATAAGTTAGTATGCATAAGTAAGTTCAAAGTTTTGCATTTAACAGCAGGAAATTCCATTACCTAAACTACCCCAATGAAAAGAGCGTCTTTTTCTTTTTTTCGTTCTGGAATTCCTGTGTAGTCTGGATTGGCCTGATGAAAAAAGTTTTTCGAAATGTAGGCCACTAGCGCTATCAACGGGACATTTTTGGCCAGTTAAAAGCTTTGAGGTACCGAATCAGTTACTTTTTCTTGCTAAGTATATTTATTTCAACCTTATCACCAGATTTTTAACAGCAAAATTTTCTGTCATTGTGACAGCCGGAAATTAAATTAAGATATTTATGATTCTTCGGGCCATTTATTCACCTTAAGGAAAGAAAGGCGATCTGAGTTCCTTTTATAGTGATCCAGGACATACTACGAGTACCATCGTCATAAATTTCCTATGAATAAGTTTTAATTACTCGATTTTATAAAAGTACATAGCAGTGTGTAACAAAAGCTGCTACAGAAGTTGGATATCGTGTTCAAGAACGTCCGTAGTAAGCATTGAAAGTAATGCGATACGCGTAGCAGATAATACCCACAACGCACTACGGTGTAGGGTGTAGCTGAACAAATATAAATACATGTCTTCATAAGTAAATACAAGCCACAAGGCAGCTTATGATGTTAACTAACCCAGACTTGTAGTAGGAAACGTACGTCTACCTCATGAGTGAAAAATCTACAAACTTGGTTTACTGTTTCGAGCATCGGTCTATGAAATAAAAAATAGCCCTATTGAAAGCTGACTACTATCTGCTTCTATTAACTATTGTTGACACTCCTGAGAAAAAAGATAATCGTCAGAAAATCAACTACTTATATTGAGAATAATTATTTGAAGTCTTATCTAGTTAACAGTTATTAATAACAAAACAACTTCTTAAAATCGATGTGAATTAGATTTTTTTTATATTTTTCTATTAATCTGTTCGAACGATAAAATACATATAGGTAACATGAATCGTGGCTTGTAGAGCATTCAGTAACTGTAAGCATATTATTAAAGCGTAGCGTAGCCGAAGTCTAACTTTGGCTCTTACTTAGCTTAACAACTTGAATAGAGAGGCATGTTCTAGAGAGGCTCAACTTTATGATTTTAGCCATGTTAGCACATTGTTGAAAACTTTGAATCTGTCTATCTGATGTCTTATAATTTCTTCATCATCATTATTCATATTCAATGAACGTAGTCGAGTCTAAAAAAATTCTTCCTTTAATTCTTCAAACAGTATTTGCAAATTATAGATTTATTCAAATCAATAGATACTAAGTACCTAAAAAGCAAGTATTTTCCAAGCCATTGGAATAGTAAGTACATAAAATATTTAAAAAAATGTGTTACTTATTTATAAATGTGTTATAAATAATTATTTAAAAATGATATTTAAAATCATTCGACCGATTAACAGCACCGTTGATATATTTTCCACAAAAGAATCTGTAGATGTTAATTTATTTTTCTCAAACACAAAGTAGAAACAATTAAGAAATTCTTAACGCCTTTGTAGTCGAAGTTGTGCTCATTATAACAGAAAATTTATTTACTCACAATATAAGTAGGATGCTTAGGGTTTTTTCTGTACCTACTTGAATTTAATTGTGAATTGTGTCATTTGCAAATAGTAGGTAGCAACACGCTTTACGCTAAAGCAAATAACTGGTGAAGAAACAAAGGAAAATAAACAAGGGCGGTTTTAACGTATTGTTGATCGAATTCTCCGCGGCGAAGGATTTGCGAACAGCCTCGTGGCGGGATGCCAGATCTATGTGAATTAATGATTAACCACAATTCTAGGAAACTTTAAACAGACGATAAAATGAACGCTCAAATATCTGCGCTTTAAACATATAACTGAAAAGATAATAAAGATGCGATTAAAGCATAACAAATATTCTACCATTGATCTTAAAAGTCTTTCTACCAGGGATGTAAGAATTGTTTTTAAAGTAAATGAGTAAAAAACCTAAAGAAAGAAGTCCTATCAAAGATTGTTCTACACCAACCGAAAAGTTAACACGGTGCTTCATTGCAGGTTATGATGATGATGGTAACATACTGCGACGAGCTGCAGTGGTTTTATCAACTAAAAATGATTTTGCAAAGTCGTTAAAAAAGTTATAGCGCTAATAATACAACTATTTCACGTTCAATAAGCAAACAATAAAGTAAACACGGCGAATGAACGAGAGATGAGCGCAAATAAAGCGGCGCCACCCGAGTGTCGATCAAATACCGGTGATGGATTACTGAAAACCAACTTTGCAGAAAATGGGGGCATTAACAATTTATATTATAAATTCATACTATTCATATAATTCAGTTTTTGGCTGAAATTCAATTGAAAATTGAGTGTTCATTCGAATTGTATCTAATGAGAAATGTTGCATATCTAACATAGACAAATCGGATGTTGTTGGTGCACATTTTTGTCATTTTGATTTCATCGCATGAATACATTAAAAAAATTTGATTTGTATATACCTATTGCAGATGGAGAACATAATTTGGAAGATTATAAATGTAAATATACTAATGTACATGTCGGTATGCGCACGTTGCGAATTAACTGAACTGTTCGAATGCTTCGCGCCCTGAATACAGAAACATGCAACTATTTATTTTCATAGGGCGATGCAATCCCCGTGAGTGATAGCCGCTATACATCACTGAACAACAATTTACTTTATGAAAAACACTTCGTGAAACAGCAAGTCGTGATTCATGAAGGTAAAAAGAGAAATTTGACCACACGAAATATAGTGTTCCGTAGTTGGGACGAACGTTTACGACGAATAATTGGCCTGAACTAAATTTTGTACACTCACTGGAAAAAATTAAGAGGTGTACTCGTAAGTATATCTGCCTATTGCGGGTGTTTAGAAGTATACGTACTGACAGGACGTAATAACAAGGAGTAAATTCAATACCATTACAGAATTTACAGAACCCTAAAAAGGGTTTCCATTTCGTAGGCAATTTGCATAATGACGAGATCGGATGCGTTGTACATTAAATACAATGCGATCCTTTTGTGACTTGCGTTAAATTTATATCCAGAATGTGAGCGGAAATGTAGGATGTGAGAGATCCTGATGAGGGTCGCACCCGTTGGCGTCAAAGGAAGTAATGAAGCTACTTTGTTCAAGATTTAAGGATTTAATTGCGACTAAAGCTCGGCTTCCCCCTTTGACGCTACTGATGTGACAAACGATGTGTTAGATATTTATCCGTTAAGCGAGCCACATGTTCATCTAATTTTTATGCTTTTAATATTAAAATCAAACGTTTAAAAGCACCTCTTACGTAATAGTTTAAACGAAATGTATGTGTGTTTCTTTAACATTTGTAGATCATTATTGTGTTCTGTTACGTAAAAAAGTTCTTTGCATCGAAATAGTCAAGGCTCACCGGCGCTCGCCCCACGCGTTAACATTTTCCCGGTAAAAGTAAACAACTAAGTGGGGGAGAATTTTAAAAAGGCCGAGCATAATAGAAGAGGTTTGCTTATTGCTCGCTCTTTGCATAAATTATTCAGTTACGTGTTCCGAAGTGCCTTATACTTCGCTCCGAGTAAATAACGCCATCGTAATTGTACAGTGTAGGTACCTAACCCGTGTCATTTCTCCTTATCTCGTTCTAGTATGTTGTGCTTATGGATATTTATTTTGCAATTGCTTAGTCAAGATTGTAGTGTCATATCTTTCTTAGGGGCTTAATGGTCCCTCTTACTGCTAGAATATTAAAACGGTAGCTTTGACAAGTATTTCTTGCCAAAGCATCTCCTCGGGTCGATGCTGCTCCACTATGTTCTGATTTCTCTTTTCTTTAGAACAGCAGTGCACGTGGTAGTAGGATAATAACCGTCTTCAAAAATTTAACCAGATGTGGTCACCATTCTGTGTCATTTTTTCCGTTCTTAAAAAGATGACATAATTATGCCTAATCATTACCCCGTAAATTGCTAGCTTTCAACCTTTTGGTAGTGATTTCTTTGGTAACAAGAGTCAATTTATTTCCTTAGATCATGCAAGTAGGTGGATTCATACATTTGTTTGTCTTGTTCAGGCGCCTCTGTAAGATTAAGTGAATATTTGCTTAAGCGCCTTAGATGTAGAGGGGTGCTGTATGCTTTATGACTCATTTTAATACATATTTATGTGGATTTGTGAAGTAAATGAATACCTATTATCATTGCTGTCTTAGAACAGTATAACTTGCAAGCAATTGATAGAACTTAGTTAATATGAAGAAACATAGATAATAGAGAAAAGTAACTTTAAATAAACAAAGCAACAAAAATACTGAATTTTATCATGATTTTCCTAACCCGTATTAGCAAACTACTTTATATCGTACCTAATAACCACAATCGATTTCTTATAAAGTCTGTATAAAGACTATATTATTTATAAGAATTAAACCATTAAATCTCTCAAAAGTGCTCCCTTTCCATATAAATTTCTAAAAATAATGTTAAAAATGAATAAAAAATAGAATAGTAGATAAATGAAATTAAAATCAAAAAAGTTAAAGCTATTTAAACCACTGCTAATGCCTGTTTAAATTAAATTTTCGCATCTTAAGCCATCGTAAACGCTCACTTTCAATGTAACGCAAAGGAACTAAACGACCAGAAGTATCCCGGGGTTGACAAAGTTCATTAAAACCAGATGTTTAATTAAGAAAGCCTTAAGCGAGCTGAGTTGTGAAACTGCTCAAAAAACGTCAACTTAAGCGCTTTTCCAGAAATTTTTAAACTATTCAATTTTACACATAATGTACTTACCTACACGTCGTATTTACACGTCGAGTGGAAAAAATGTGTGAACTCAACAGGTTCGAGCGACACGTGCATTGTAAATACTGTCCACGGCTGTAGGTAAGTGGTAAATTGGATAAATATTTTTACAATGTGTCACCTGTGTGTATTTATCTGAAACTATCTTATTGTGTAAAATTTTACAAATTACGGTACTACAAGTATGAATTACTATTTTATTTTACTATGGATGGACATTAATTTAATCTCCCTATTATCATTAGAAAAATAAACATTTTGTTCATAATAATATTATGCATCTTTGCCTAAGCACTTATCAACCAATAATACTCAGGAGATTGTCATTTAGGAATGACCACAATTCAAGCTAACCATAAATAAATGTGGGATGTTATTTAATCTGGGTCCTCTGCAAAAAGACATTGATTCGATAATAACGATACGATAGAACAACTCTGCGACGCGATAGGTTCGAATTGGAGGCGACCGAACAATTCAATTACTCGACATTGTGCAGACCGACAACGTTACCACGTTTACCCTGCTTTTCTATTTGCCAAACGGTGGCTGCAAATGATGTGGGTCGAATGTCGAGACAGCCAGGGGAGCTTTAGACTGTGCATACAAATTGAACGCGTAAATGAGATAAAACCCTGTTTTACTCGCACGACGCGATGGAACGCCGGGACCACAATAAAAACGGTAATGGAAATTCCTGATACGACAAAGTGGCTTAAGCGGTGTGTAAGCCAATCTCTGATATGCGTTTCGCGCGGTACGGCGAGGTAATGAAACATTGTCATGCAAAATGCTGTTGAGATAATTTAATGATTTTTGTTTACGTAGAGCGTTTAATAAACAGCTACTCAGAAGGAGGTGGTTGCAACGCTTTATGGCCCACAGTTGGGCACGGGTCTCTCCCCACAACAGAGAGGCCTGGAGCTCTACCACTCAGCTCCAATGCGGATTGAACGCACTCAAACCTTTATAAGGACTGCTTATAGGTACTTATTTAATAGATAGATATTTATGCTTTTTAAATGTTACTGTTATTTGCACAAAATTTAACATTGTTCAATTTTACAGTAGAGTAGACACAATAGCTCCGAATACCCTGATTAATAAATGCGTATAACAAATTAAAAGTAAGGTTTTATCCGCAGTAATCCATGTGCATAAAACTGTACATCGCAAATCATAATTATGCAAAATCGATGGACATTTTAACATCGAAAGCGTTGGCACTGAAAGAACAAAATTAATTAACATCCCCAGTAATGGAATCGTCCCCGTTTGGAACCAATGTTCTGTTAAAACACATATCTACATACAACGTTTGCCCATTTCGCTGTTATTCAATTTAAAGGTTAATACAAACCGACGTTCAATTTCATTGTAGGCTATCAAATATTGAGTATCTATATGTTCATATTCGTTTCAATTTGCATGATTAGTTTTATGTATGTACCTACATACCAACATAAAACTAATCATGCATAACGTGCATATTAACAAACATGCACCAACTACAAACTATTTTGATAATTATTATGTATGTAATGAGTATTATTTGGTTGTTGCTCCAATTAACAATGTCCAAGTGAGTTGAAACTATTCAAAATACCTATATGCATCTTTTTGTAGACACAAAAATGTTGTTTCGCATTTTTGGCGGCAGAACACAAATTCAGAGTTACTCAATTTTTAGAATTCATGTGGTGTACGAAGGCTGGCACAACCGTCAATGTTTTATTACGAGATCTCGCTTGACGACAGGAGAATAAAACGGGCAATCAGTTCTGTTGTAGCCACGTAACCCTCCGCTACTGAAACTACAACACACATTTTGGATACAAATACTCGTATCATAACATGTCATGCTGTTCGGGGAATCGAAAACCTGACCTGGAAGTCTCGATTTTTAAACGATAGACATTAAAGATTTAGGAATCACAAGAGATAGCTCTGATGGTGTGAGAAATAAGGAAAGTTGCCAAGTTTGTTTCAAAGTTCAATTTGATGATTAGAACTGGTAAAAAATCTTAGAATTATATTTCTATGTTATTTCTAAAGCTTTGTTTCTAAGAAATATTAAAAACTTTCAGGGCCCTTTAAAATTTGCTTGCTAAAAGTAAACTGAATGGCAAATGTAACATACCAAGAACTGACGGGTATTGTAAAGTTCCACTGCAATCAAAGTCCATAAATTTATAATGAGCCTGAAGTGCAACTGAATGCAAGGTGTGAATAGATTAAATGACTAAATGTACTACCGTTTCAGGCCACTTTGCATGCGCTGAAACTTCGACAATACAAATACGGCGAAGGCAAACAGGCTCGATTCAAGCATTGACGTCACGTTGTATAGGCCAGTCTATGTAACCTATATTACGTGTAACTATAAATATAACCAATGTACACAGTACAGTAGTAGGTGTATATGATTTGCGGTATAAATGTCTGTTGTATTGCAGATTGGTAACTAAGGTGTTTTATTTGTACAAATATGAATAAAACAACTACATTTGGTAAAGTATTTAAGAAACTCGATTTTACATGAGAAAATCTTTTTGTAAAACTTAAAATAGATCATTACAAATTGTTTCTTCTTAGTGTGATTGCTTTTTTATACTACAGTAAAAGCTAGTTCTTTCTCAAAGGCTGCTGAAGATTTATTATTTGTTGAAAAAAACTACGGTACCTATATAATAATATGAAATATGCCTATAAAGAAGAAATATTGCGATCTCGCTCGATATTGTTCTCATATTCCCTGTAATATCTGGCACAGGAACATTCTTTACTTTTTAATTAAAAGTCTTGCTGATACAAATTTTAATATTCGTGCTCTATCTTGGCTCAGTATCACCATATCCTGTGTTTTTTTCAATTAGTAAGCTAAACCTGTTTTCCTTAGCGTGTAAATCAGTCTTAATTTTATAAATGTTGTGTTACGAGCCTGTGTTTCGAAACTTAACAATGAATTTCATATTATGGTCTGTTTACCAATAACTTTCCAAAAAAGGACAATACCAACCTACTGTTGGAAAATAATTAATTATTTTCAGTTACCGAAAATGAAACATTTTTTCTGTATTTTTACTATAAATGTAAACGACATAAAATTTCAAACGACGTAAATTGTGACGACGACGTTAATAAAATGAAAGGACCACGAGAGACAGGTATGCAGACTGCAGAGCAACCCACTCGGGATGCAATCCAACTATACTCAACTGTTCCTACTCGGTACTATTCCAACAGTTCATGTTACTCTAGTACTCTATTAGTTCTAGTACATACTTCATTAAATAGTCGTTTTCAATAGATCTAAGTTTATATTTTCTAGTTTTTAGTTTTTTTACTTTTTACTTTTATTTTACCGCAAGCCTTAAGGTAAGTAAGGTAAACAAAGGTAATGCTGTAATTATTTATCGCATAAAACAGATACATTACAAGTTAAATTTTAATATACCTAGTTACACTATTATTTTTATAGTCTCTCTGTTCATGTCAGATTTGTTTCTGACATATTATTATTATTAATGCGTAACTACGAGTATGTACGCAATCAGTATGTGTTTAAAGTCTTTTCGATCAAATTAACATCATCAACCTTCTTTCGATTTTTTTAATGAGTGAAAAAAATCTACATTCATAGATCCACATCAGGATTTGTGTCGTGGATGTCATGCCATAGACACACATGATATAAGAACACAAGAGATAAAAGGTATTATTTTGTAGGTATTTTTACTTACTACTAATACTACTTTTGTAGGTACTACCTATGGCATCACCAAAACATGCCATTTTAAAACATTTCATCATAGACCATGTCTCATGCACTGTTTTTCGTTAGCAACTTTAATGATACAGAATTTTTTGCACTTGTAACATTTTTAATCTCTCCCAATACCAATATCTAGTTACGTTATACGTTTCAATCTCACTTGATTCCTACTTTGAAACAAACCGATCCATGCAACTTTGTAGTGCTTCTACGAGCGCAACTACTAGGGATGGAAACTTTACTTTTGTGGTGCAGTTAGCTTCAAATACTTATACTTACATTTTTTGTTCAACAATAAGATGTATTTTTTCTGCTTTCGAAATGTTTGTAACAGTTTAAATTTATGGGTCATTCACCGGACCGTAAAGTGAGCTTTACAGAAACAATTTCATAGGAGTTTGTCGCAAAAACATCGTTTTGTTCCTTTGACACACTAAATGTTAAATTCCACAATAATAAGTTTAAAACGTGAAAGATTGTACTAAGTATTTGTTTAGCATTTTTTTGTTGTCGCCGTAATAAACTGTTTTGTAAGCTGTTTGTCTAGCTTAGGTATACACTATTTAAATACTAAATTCGTAAATCCGTGTTTTTGTACGAAATAGTAACAAATTCATCCTTACAAACTTCCACATTATTAAAAATGCTAGAAATTAGTAAATCAATAATAATTACCATCGGTGATAAAAGGATAGAGTGTCCGCAGCTCAGCCTCATATTCCTCTAAGGAGACGGCGGGGGCGATGGGCGGCACGTAATCTTCCTCCGGCGACCGCTCCGACCCGTAGCCCTGGTCGAACCCCGGGTCTTGGAGCTTCCACACCGGTTCCGCGTCTGATCCTGGAGGCAAAGAAACACATTTCAACGAACATTATTTCAATATTAGGTAAAAAAACCGGTGGAAAGAACTATACCTACGTGTATTTTACACAAACATTTTAAATTTGCAAAAGAATTTTAGCAAAAATGTCGTCGAAAATTTTCTTTATGTATATATTTCTTTACCTATACATATTTATGTCGAATAAATCCATTTAAGTTTAATATTATGTACCTATGTGTAATGAATGAATGCCCCATGTTAGTGTTCTTTTGAACAATGAATGAATATAAAATTATTATCAAATTTCAATTGTTTACATTTAAATAAAGAATGTTGTCTTTTTCTATTTTAATTTGGCGCCTTACTTTTGATAGGGCCAGTATCACGCAAGTAACTATTAATTAAACCTTGTATAATATTTATAACACATTATTCCTGATATTAATAATTAAATAATACTTACTTAACATATTCATAGAAGTGAAACTTTTTTCTTTATTTTAACATTTATAAAGAGTGCGAGACAAAGCAGAAAATAAAATCTGCACAATCCATGGGCAATGTTTATGCTCGCGTCAACAGTTATACGAATTACGCAAAAACGTTCATGAAAAAGGATCAAAGGAAAACAAAACGTCATAATATGTATAGAAAATTTCCCTTTCCGTGTTAAAATACAACTTTAGTATTTTATCTGCTTTCAAATTGGCAGCAATACAGTAACGAGATTACTTTTAGGGTAAGCAACTTAAAAGTTGTTCATCAATTTAAGCTACGTTCAAAAAGTCGAAATGTTAATAAGTAATCGTTTACTAAGCTTTAGTAAATACAGATTTTATCCGCATGGAGACTGCGTTGCAGTTAGCGGCTTTAGATCTAGTGTAGTGCCAAGAACAGTAGTCCGCGGCCAAACATAATTTTAATAATGAGGTTGTAAGTTGGTGTGTCCTACCTTCCTTCTTTCATAGTAGGTAATGAAGAATTACCTACTTTCGAGGTCTGGGACAGTTTTGCAAGAGATTTCACCAATAAACTGAACATTAAAAAAACATGAAACATCATTAACATCACAATTCATTGTGATTAGGTACCAATTATATACCATAATGACCATGTTTGATGGAGAATAACTATTTCACGTCAAATTTGACTTAATTAAATTACGAAGATTCTATTAATCTATTCCACTAAACCGATATGGAAATACAGCATAGAATTGAAAATAAGTTCAGAAATACCCAGGAAGCAATCGTGCGAGATATCAAGACTTATTTTATTTGGGCGGCGAACGTTGATATATTGGTGTATTTGAAACGAACTCCGAATTCGCATACGAATGAGAACACGTACCGGGATCTTCGTTTTGCAATGTGCTTTATAGTAGATACATACCAACTAGTAACATAAATTTTGGAGTTTATTCCATTTTCACGTAATTTTCGAAGTCGTAAATGTTAAGACGGCGGGATTGGATTGGATTCAAAGGGCACAGGACCGGGTGAAGTGACGTCGATTAGGGGAGGCCCAGCAGTGGGACGAAGCGCTGAAAAGAAGGAAGGAAAATGTTAAGTAAATGTGTAGCAAACGGGTATGCGGTCCGCATCTGATGTTCTATAGTGTTTACCATACTAGTACTTCTTCTATCTTGGGTGTCATGATCAGTGGTCACACCCAAAAAGAACAAACTCGACCAAATCAAAAACAGAAATTAAAATTCATAATTGTGCCAATCGAAAAAGGATCTAGATCGTACAAGGGCGTATAGGTTTTATAAAATATTTTCTACGACGATTATTCAAAAGACACTTTAAATTCAAAACCAGAAACGCCCCATAAGTGGTTTAAGTCCCAGCAATATAATTCGGCAAAAATACTGGGTAGCGCGACAATATTACTAGTGTAAGCACTACTCGGTGTCTGCGGCGTATTTGATTTCGCATTCCAGCCAGACCACGTACTAGGAGTCACGACATTACCTAATGCTCGGAGCCCACTGAAACTGTACTACACTGTTCTTGATTCAATAGTCGTTTGTATCGCAAGAAATCGGAATTTTCATCAATGAAGACAAGTTTAAAGCTACGTTATTCGAATTTTAAGTGTAAAAATTCCAAAAAATTCCAACTCACTAGTTGGAAATGGAATGAATTGAGTTGGAAATGGAATTTTTCAACTATTTAGTCCTACATTCCGCAGTAGTGCAAATAACAAAACTCATAGAAGATCTTCGTATTATAATGTCATAATTATAGAATGTCATAAAAGTCGTCATACTATGTCATATTACATTATCTAATGTCGATTTTATTACATAGAAATAAAACTTTGATTTCACATCATAACGAAAGCACGTATCAGACGTACATCGTTTCCTGAAACCGTACGCTGAATTTTAGTTTCAATTCACTAAAGCAATATACTTTGTGCTTCCAGTACAACATTGTAAATTGCCCAACAATGTACTAGCAATTGTTCGATTTATTCGACGGATTTTAGTTTTCCAATGCTTTTATCTAGGTATTGAATTTAATTTGATGCTAAGATTGACCAAAGGAAACAGTAAATTTATACTTTTTGCTTTGAGTTAATTGTTACAAATTGTTCGACAATTCACCGGATACAATCGCTCGATTGACTTGACGTAGGTAAGTATTTTTTAAAGTTTTCCTTACAGTTTAAATTAGAGGCACAATACAAGTATGTATAATTATTTGTTTGAATTCAACACTTAAATTTTTTCTAGGCTATGCGTTGAATTCAAAAAACATATCTTACCTACTTTTTGAGCTGCTTGTAAATTGATTATTTGGACATAGATTCTTTCCTATTCTTTAGCGACAAATCTTTATCAAATTGATTCTTAATATTTATTTATAGTATAATGTTGATATGAGTCCATGAGAACCTATGAATAGATTAAAAATTAAGGTCAATAATACACTCAAGTTTAGTTGTCTACTCCATATTGAGGTCAACACTGGTGTTCCGTGCGAAATTCAACAACTCATGGTAATCTGTGGATATTAAACTGAATACACCGACAATAATAGCTGAAGGAATATATCACAGAATAGCGTGATATACAGAAATTAGGCTCCTTCAATTCTCTAAGTACAGTTATTAGACTCATACACCTAATTGTCCATAAATACGGTTTATTCGTAAAAATATTGTGTTTATTTATGAGTTTGGCTGAGCATTATAAATAGGCATTTAAATAATATACGAACCTGCTATTATTTAAAGATAATTATACCTATTTAATTTATGATGCTGAGTGATTTTAATAAGAATTTGACGATCCTAGTAGGGTTGAATCTCTATAAAACAAGACTCGGACTTAAAAAATTAAAATTGTCGGGGATTACATACAGATCGATCAACGTTATAAAAGCTAAAAGGATGTAGCATACATATTGGTTTGCGTTTGCGTGCTTAGGATTAGTTAGGCGTTGTGTAGAATATGGCGTTACTTGACTGATTTATACTCGCCGCCTATGCTTCGGTCTACTCGTATTTCGGATACCCGAGGAGATTTATGAATGTATGGAAATTTTATGGTAACATTACTGTTCCTTATGTGACGGAAATTTTCATAACAGTTACTATTTTGTGACAGCCTTGAATTTTTTTTAGGTTGGTGACAAAATTAAGTACAAACAAGATAATTGATACAAAAATACCAACCTCAGAAATAGTAAGCCAAAAGTATGTAACAAATCTTATTTCATACTTTTTTGATGTCGGTTTAATTTTTTTTTATTAATAGTTTTTATTAACTACTGGACCGATTTTGATGACACTTTTACCATTCACTAAGTTGAACAAAATGCAAAAAAAAAAGAAAAATAGAACGAACACGATCTGTCAATTAGTTTCGGAGATATGCGAGGACAAACATATCTACATACAAACATACGTACACCTATGAAATTTGGTATATATTTGTTTGGAAGCCGTAATAGACCAACATTATGTAAAAATTATGCAGTTTCGAGAATATTACATACTTACATAAATACGTGTCGAATTGATAACCTCCTTTTTATAAGTCGGTAAAAAGAGAGGTTTCGCTCTCTTTTTATGAAAGATTGCAACAGAATACAAATGTAAGTATAGAAGCGGCATTTAAATTTTCAATAGAGGAAAATATAAAGGTGTTTCTTTGAATTTCTGGGCGCGATAAAACTGACAATGGTAGGTACCGCCGCGCCGTCTCGCGAAGTGGAAAACGCGTTATAAAACACAACAGCGTCTTTTTAAGGTTTCGTGCGTGTTTTGTGACATTAATATACAACACGTTTTTCAAGGTTTCTATATTTTGGGCGTATCTTTAATTCTCACCGGCTCACTTCAAAGTCTTGTCTGTAGTCAAGTCAAGTCAAAGTCTTGTGTGTTACTATTGTATACTTTATACAATCATCCGACTTATATAAAATAATAAAATATTTGTATAGGTACTTAACAATGACAGTAACGTTTTAACCGTATTGTTACGACAAAACTTTTATAAAATTGAACGTGAACATTTCAGCTGAAAGTAATACCTAACATCATTAACGATAACATTTACAAATGAAATGGATTAAGCAAATGTTTATGATTATAACAATCATTAGTGAAATTGTATTTAAGAACAAACAAGGATGAAATTGATGCTTTAGCGAGAAACTAACAAATACATAAATGTAAATTTCTTATACTCGTAAATACGCAATTATTAGAAATCCCAATTTGTGCCACAGTCATACAGATTTATAATTTATCTTATAGAGAATTACAATCTAATCTAATCGATTCTCATCGAGAATTCAGAATCAGATTTTGCTGAATAATTTCCGGAATATTAAAATGATCGTTTTAAATTCTTTGGTAAAATGATAACGGAGTAAAGATAGAAGTTTCTGTACCTACTTACTTACTTCATTTCCAAGTAGGTATCATGCAAATAATATTCACAAGCTTATTCTGGAAATTTTAAGGTAAGTATATTATATATTGCATAATCATAACCTATTTTTCATGATATTAAAATACGTTTCAGATAATACGAGAGTGGCTAAAATACTTTGAAGAGGGCTGCTTTGTCTGGAAACACCCACACGCGGCGGGTGTCGCTGCCGGCAGTGGCGCGGTCAAGGTTACTCCGAGAATCGTTTTTGCTCTATTAGTAGGCATTTTATTTCCTATTAGTATAGATTTCACTGATCGATATTCTTTACACCATTATATTTTTTATATTTGATTCCTCTTTTAATCGTCTGTTATTCGAAGTAGTTCCTATCGTGATTGATATTGGTAATATACTCAAACTAAATTAAAAATTAAAATAACTACTTATATTACCCCTACGAGTATGAATAGACTGCCTCGGTCTCGAACCAATATCGATCTCTGCATTAAAATATTTTTTTGTTTAGAATTTATAGCACAGGTTATTGTGACACAAATTACCTGTGCTATAAATGCAACAACCACGAAAATTGATAATATATTTTCTAAATGATTAAATACAAGTATAGATATATCTATAGATAATATTTAAAATAATTATTTTAACGCATAAAAGGTTGATATTTAAATGTTTTAATTTCATCGTTTGATAAAAAAATTGTACTTGTTTTATATAGCCTGAAATTTAGAAGAAACGTCTATTAATATCGAATGCGACAAGTCTCCAGAATGTTTGTTATAATGTCGAGATCTCCTCAATAACTTCTGTCACAACTTCAATGATGAATGTAACAAGTTTCGTCACTAGATCGCACCGACTCATCAATCATACCGTCTTGTATACCGCGACAGTGCAAATCTGAAGATAACCTTTAGAATGGCCGAAGAAATTAAACTGGACATTGTAAGAAAGAATATCAAGGGATCAAAGATTCATTGAAACCATAAATCTCGAGCAAGCCATGTTTAAAGCCAGGCAGCTCTTAAAGTCTACAAGTGTTCGATTCTGTGGTGTAGCTTTTTATTTTTATAGAATTTGTGTATTTAAGTATCTTCTCGTGAAGTCATTCTTTTTTATGATAGCGATGGCAGAAAATATAAATTCATTATCCATTCGATACAGGAGGAGAAAGAGTGTGATAAAGTATTGCATTGTGATGGGGTATTGATTTTGACGACTTTACACGAGGTCAAAACATCCTGTTTGATCTGAGATAAAAGCTTAGTTTAATTGTCAATGTGTATTGATTACATTTAAACAATTTGTATAATTAACTATA
>DWIY01000181.1:0-16026 GCA_018248615.1 Erynnis brizo brizo
TAAATAAATGATTACTACGTATACCTGATTGGACAGAAAATATAAGCTAATAAGTATTTTTTATATTATTTGATAAGTTACTGTAATAACATTATAACTAAATCTACCTACCCTTACATCAAATAATGGTGACTGTATAAACCCGTATAAACCCTTCACAAATAAATAGCTAATATTTGTATAGCTACGAAATAAAAATAACATAACTCGATTCACCATGACTATTGCGATCGAGTCGATGGTGTATAGTATACACTGTATACCTTTTCTTTTTTCCGCCTTACCTCTATGTTAGAGTTTCCATGCATTCCGGGACGCCCGGAAGAGTCCCATTTCAAATTAACTTGCTGGCATCTTTTTTAAATACAGATACAGCAAAACCACTTGACATGACAGGACTTGCGATGACACAAGTGATCGCTGCACACCATGAACATTTTACACTTTAACCATACACAAAAACTAAGCTTTATTTAGATAAGAGGACGTATTGTTACGTGAGACTTGCGCCGAAAATTAATAACCGGTCTAATTATAATAGAAATTAATAAACGGATAGTCCAAATGATGTTTGGTTGCCAGGCAACATTTGTTCAAAGAAATTATGGAGATTATCTTGGCAATCAAACAGTCTATCCATCTTAATCCATATCCAAAGGTCGGTTGTTAATTTTGGGTGTTAGTGATGGCATCATGATTTGTACACATACCGAAACAAGTATTGAGTCCTTAGATTATGTACTATTTATTATATGACCATAACTCATCGAATTAGTAGTTGTGCAAACATTCCTGTTATTGGACAAAATTCATGGCCACCCCACTCCACACACGTGCACAATAACAACATTAGCTGCCGGAGAACCCGCCCTAATCTGTTTTGTATGAGGAATGATCTCACTACGAGGAGCGTTCACGGGGTTAGTTGGAAGGTTATTTTTTTTCGCTCACACGGTAACTCACTGTGACTGTATACCATAACGCATAACAATCTTTATGTTGTGTCAGCCCTATTCTGTTTTTGACCACATTATACTACCTTATTATCACTACATTATTTGACGTGAATCTTCTTCGTCATTTATTTTCTTTTAGTGTTTTAGATAACCGTGTCATCTATTTGCTATTAAATGTTTTAGACAGTTTTTGGTTACTCTGTATAGAAAGCTCGAACACCAGTTTGGTATATCCTTGCGATACTTATTCCCAAACAATCTACACGGCTATGACAAACAATAATATTGTAGCAGTGGTTAAGATAAATAATTAAGTGGGACTGCTTTTATATTGATACGATTGATGATAAAAATATTTTTTATTGCTGGACAATGACACAACAAACAGTAACTAACACTTCAACAATTTTGTAGCGTAATATTAAATGGACTATCTTGTTACGATAAGAAGAAAATTGGAATTGATCATCTTACCCAAAAATATCTGTAGATCAACATTTTTGACATCCCTACTGCACACACGTGCGCAATAACAACATTAGCTGCCGGAGAACACCAACCCTAATCTGTTTTGTATGAGGAATGATCTCACTATGAGGAACGTTCACGGGGTAAGTTACAAGGGTATTTTTTATGACTCTGAAAGTCTTTATAGCTCTGTTATGTGATGTGAAATTGGAACTAATGTAACAATTATTGAGAATCTTTGATATTTTAAGGAACCCATTAGTGATTTACTTCAAATAAAAATAAAGGAATTCCGCCACTCCACTGCCCAAGCAAAATATGTAAGGAATTAAGAAATGTTTCTAGGTAGAGAATTAAAACTTACAACACAGGTATACAGGTGAAACTAACAACGGGTAGTTTAAAATTTTACATCGCATCATCTGTGCCGTAAGCATGAATACTATCATCACGAATACTCTGTCACATGTCAATCTGTACAACATCTTCTCATACTAATGGCACACGTCAATTATACGAATGCTTTGACGATAGTGTTCATGTTTGCAGCACAGAAATACGGAAATAAACTAGTCGTTACTCTTTCACATCCGTCAGTTGCCATGTTAATTGTTACAGAATACCTTTTTAATATAATCTCTTCAGATGTTCCTTTAACTGTTCAAAGTTGAAGCGGCTTTGTAATATATCTAACGAACAGGGGTTTAATCATGATAATATCCGAGAGCGAAGTTTCAAGTACAATGGTATTAATTCACGCGTGTACATGTATGCGTTCCAATGAAAATTGAGTGCTTTGCTCAACTCTCTAATTGACTTGACTTATGGGTTGAAATGACATTTTGCTTTTAATATTATTAAACTTACGTCGTATTAACGTTTTCCGAACAATTTATCAAGTGAAATCTAATTGTAGGAGAGTCGTCGTTTCGTCGAGAAACAGGACGTGGTCTGGAGTATACATACTACCCTGTTCAAATACAAATTGATGAAATATTATGTCACACAAGATATGTCACACAAGAATTTCGAATCTGTAAAAATACTCACTCGTAATTGTACCAATGGCCATATCATGAAAATGCCACCCTGTCCACGTTTTGTCGTCGATCGATTTTGCTTGAATTTGTTAATCATTAGCGTTCTTAGTGAGCGCTTCCTTTAGGATTTCATACAAATAAAACTCAAACTTAATGATACAACATAACTTAATTCACCCTGACTTATGAGATAGAGTCGGCGTAATACTCGTATCATACGTTACGTCGACAAGGATAAATTAAACATTGTGGGTTGAGCCGGGCATTTCTCTGCACCTAATACTGACCCATATTTCCGTTGCACTTACAGCCGGGTGGCCATTTTGTGGTGTGATTTTCTTGCGGATTTTCAGACCTATTCTTCCTAAGAAAAGATTTGACCTAAGAAATTTTCGATTTCATTTTGTTTTAACTTAAATAAAGTAGTGTTTTTATTTTCTGCATTTCCGCCCTAACCTAAGGACGTGTTTGGTGTTTTAAAAAATATTTTAATAAATTTGCTTATTTTTGCGTCATTGCAACTAAATACATACATACAAACGAATATAAAATCAATACAAAACATGTTTTTAAGTCTGTTTGGTTGTTCTAATGTGAGGAACATTAAAATGTAATTAAAATTACATTATAATGTTGGGGATTAAAATGTAATTTTGATTCTTCATTTATAACTCATGTTCGTATTAGTAATGGTTTTTTAATCAGAAAGATTAAACTTTTAACTAAACTTACCGTAAACTTAGACAATCTTATTTCTGGCCTGGATTTCGAGTTGTACTGCGGTAACTGCGGTTATTACTCGTAGTTTCATAACCACAAAAATTATGGTAGTACCTAAGAACTGAGCAAACCTATTTCAGCGCCAACCTTATTTTAATGTCAGTTTCAAGAAATATTCTTTAATAATAATTACGTCACTACATGAAACTGTATTTCTTGAATCGTATCATATCTACTTACGTACATTAAATCGTGTTTTTTAAATCACTCGTAACAGTAATTAGTGTGTGTGTTTATCAACACGTGCCATCAATCGTGCGAGTTCATATACATCAACTAACTATAATTTTAGGGCATAAAACGCCCTGATTCATTACAAAACAATACCATAGGGTCTATATAACAAAAGGGGATGGACCTCTTATAAAAGGGAGTTTGCAATCGACGAAATTAGGTCTATTTAGAGTTAGACACACACTAGGATTACTTGCGTCGGGGGTACCATGGAGACACACAAGTCGAGAACAACAACACACCTAGACTAGAATAAGAAATTCTCTCTGCTGGGAATCCTCCACGCAGCGCACTGGTGTCTTAACCTTTGCGCCATTCAGGTCGTCAATATATTGGAATATAGATAATTTTTTTACCGACTTCAA
The DNA here is from genome assembly GCA_018248615.1 of Erynnis brizo brizo. Classification (NCBI taxonomy): domain Eukaryota; kingdom Metazoa; phylum Arthropoda; class Insecta; order Lepidoptera; family Hesperiidae; genus Erynnis; species Erynnis brizo. The sequence continues at coordinate 3,844 of DWIY01000181.1, forward strand.
AAAAGGAGGTTATCAATTTTTACTCACCAGCTGGTACAATCTGGAAGACGCAAGGGTCAATTTGTCTGCCGACTGTGTTGCTCCCCCTGCAGCTCAGCGCGCCGTAGTCCCTTTCGCTTTGAGGTTTGTATATCAACTCGCTTGTACTGCCATTTGCTGTACCTGTGTGAAACAAGGTATATATTATTCCAAAATTAAAGAACAAATGAACACTTTTTATGTTAAATGAGTAAATAACAGCAAGAAAAAAATCATGCTTTCTACGGCTATGTTAACGTAACAATAAGGAGAATTCATATCCAACTACAATTGACATAAAAGAAGAAAATACTTTGTTCTTTAAAATATGGATCACTGACAAAATATTCCATTACACTATACGAAGTTTAGGGCGGGTTATTAAAGCTAGCTCTTTTCTGGATTTAATTGAAAATTTGAAATTGTCTATAACATCACCAGACTTAAAAATAAAAATATTTTACTCAACCTAATTGTTATATTAAGGAGCTTATAAATAACCAGAGGAACAACATTTACCCTAAACTTTTTGGAAAATCAAAGACCCAACAGTTCTGCTGTGCACAATTTTAATTAATTCGAAATCCCTAGACTAACTTCGTAGCGAACTACGCGTGTCTCGCAGCACGTATAGAGCCGGTCAAACTCAATTTACGTTCGAGACTCCGCTGTATGCAAACGAGTTGTTCCGGGCTCTTGTTGTTTTGTGTTTGTTCACACTTTAAGTTGACACTTGGAACTTCATTTGGATTCATACTTTCAATTAAATAACACAGTCAATATACTGGGTACTTGTAATCACACATAATCTTGGTAACGTTTTGTTACAATCTTCTGATAGGTATATCTAATATTATCTTAAGGTACTTTAAATCGTTTGTATTGTCAAATTTAAGTTAAATGTTCAATAACTTAATAACAATACTTCTATAGAAGTAGAGTAATATGTTTTCTGACAAAACTCAATTGATATCTGCCCTCAATCTGAGAGTTTACAGCTTCTTCGAATTGAAAATATTGTTTACCATACTAGTAGTATCACTGTTAATAGTTTTATTTAAGTTGTTTCAAATGGAAATATTTTGGAATATCAAATGTCACTTTTGCAAATAAAAGGAATCTGACGACACCATACGTTAACATCAAACGTACCAAAAATATTTATAGAAACAGACATGCATACGATACGCTTGATAAACATAATCCGCATTTTCTGACGCCGATAGGATAAAATAAATCATCACTTATGTTCTCGCCGTTCAAATATACTATGAATATACTTTTCGTTTCACTAGTTTACTTGAATGCTTGCATCAACTTCGTAACTTTCTCGCAATCCTCATGGCACATGCAAAGTGTGTCCCTCTCAATTAACGTTCGAGACTCAGTCGTCTGCAGAAGTGTTTCTCCATTTTGTTATTGTTTTCTGTTTATTCACACTTGCTTGCATTTCTCTCTGCATTTTGATGGTTACATATTGTTCTTAATTGACTTTGTGTTCTGTGTAAAGTGCAGTTATTATTATATCCAAAATGTTAGTGAAATTACGTAACAGCGTAAAACTTTTCTCTCTATTTGTTTACGTTACTGTAAACATTATATACGGAAAATTTCTAGACTGATCTAAGAAACTATTGCATTTGAAATAAAGTATTGTGAATTTGTGAATACGTTACATTTAGTTAGTGACATTGTAAATAAAGAATTATGAATTATGAATTTGGTCAGTTAATTAGTAAATGGTTAGTGGATTTGGTTGATTTTTTTTAATATGGGTATTTCTCAAAAAAATCAACCAGTCGAATAAATATGAATTAAATTATTCCTAAAACTTTGAACCAACCAATACTTAGTGTTCTGAATTTTATTTAGTGTCATGATATCATAAATCGATGATCATCAGTCAATCATGTATCACATTAATTCCTGGCTTAAATTTTTTTGGTATCAGAAGTTTTATGCGTTATATTCCATGTGCTTGAGTCCACATTTTTCTTTACAAAACCAGTTGAACTTTTAATGCACATTACAATCTGCTTATTGTAAACATTCTCGAACTTAATTGCAGACTACGCATAATAATATCTCGAAGTGCGGATAGCGCAAGTCCGACTGTATTTGTGCTCAGACTCTACTCGTATTTATGCTGACGAGCTATTCAGTTCGATTTCGATTCAATTTCGAAGTGCATTAATAGTACTTTGTTCCATTCTAAAGCACAGATTTGATTGCGTTGAATAAGTTTATTTGTTTCTAGTTTTAAATAATTTTAGTTTTTTTTAACTGATGTTTATCGGTATGTTGGCAAGCACATTGCATATACCGATACCTCATGTGCCGATACTTAAGAGATGTTAACTTCTTTATCGCATATTATAAAAGGTAATGATAGATTATGTCGATGAACATACCTGATTGGAAGTTAATTTGATCGTAACTGGCAGATCTATAACTTTTAAACCAAGTTCAGTTTTATTCGCAAAAAACAAATTGTTTTCCTTAACTTTTCGTGTTAATATTTAATTTTTTTTCTAACTTCTTTTGGTTTTATTATTAAGTATAGTATGGTAAAGTTGCTGTAAAGTTGAAAACTTCCCGGGCACTCACTTCTCGAACTAATTAATAGTAACAATGTTTCACCACAATCGGGCTACGGATCTGCGGCTTGTATCGCCCATTGGTGGTCGTGGGTTCTGTGCAGATCTGAATTTTAAATTATGAGTTTAAACGTCTTTTTTTGTCTTGTTTTCATCTTCGATAAATAATTCTAGTGTTGGGCAATGAGTTTTACAACAAGGAACAAAGAACAAAGAGATAATTACATCTTAGAATAAGCATAACAGTAACATCTTACCGTACTTAGTGGGTGACACGTCCAAACTTTCCCCACTGTTGTTGAACTGCCAGAAGAAGCTGACATCTGGCGGGTTTGCTGTGACCGAGCATCGAACCCGCAACGCTTCGTCCAACTGCGCACCCAGCACTTGCGGTGTAGTGTGCGCACAGACTGGTGCATCTAAGAACAATTAAGTTATAAATAAAATAAACTTATGATGGATATCAGCTTCAGATTACCTACATAATGTTTGCTTAAATTATAAAGAAAAGCCACAAAGAAATTATGATAGGCTTTGATTAGTTACAGTACAATAAATGACTGCTTAATCGATCAGGTAATTTATATTTCTCAATTACGAATACGATTGCAGTGTATCTTTTTGTTACATACGAGTAGAATTTGAGCGTGTTAACCAACTGATGTTACAGGTCACTGAAGTCTTTAGACAACAATATCAGACCTCAAACACGACCAGATAACAGTGGATTTGATTTTGCTTCCAAGTACCAAGATGGCGGCTTAAAATCTCTGTCATCGGATACCAGTTATTTTTCATCAAAACACACAAAATTGCTTACGTCACGATGGTTAAACTGACCGTGGATCTTGGTCGGACTGTCGAACTAAAATGGTTCCACAATGGCGCAAGGGAAGAGACATTTAATAATAAATACACCCTATGTACACAAAGTAACTCAAATTTTCGGAACTTCATAAATTATTAAAATAACAGCCGCTGACGTAGTAATAACGTTGTTCTACAATCTCGTTGGATACAATGTTTTATTTACGAAACGGGAAATCTCGTAATTAACTGGGAACTGAAAGAGAGCCCGAATTCAGTTCGTTAAATCATAACAGAAGTTAGGCGATATATAAATTTCATCGTCGGACTGCTCCCCCTCCGGCGGCGCAGTCGGTAAACGTTAGAACTCACGATTCGGTTTCTAAAAACTGATTTCATTTTTTACATATTATTATATTTGCATTCTATGAGTGCGCGGGCCCGCAACCGCGTGCGGGCGCGACTGAATTTAAAACCGTATCGTGAGTTCTGGCTCTAACTATGATTCATTTAGATATCTACTTACAAAACTCTGCCCTAAAGCATAAGATTTTCATTAAATCCTCAAACATTTGTTCACGGCAGCCCTTACGGCAGAATGTAAAATGTGTGCCAATTAACATATGCATACAGCTTTATTGACACGAAATTTATTGAAACGATGATTTGTAAATCTTAAAGTTGTTATCAATAGCAATCGGTTTGATATTGATGTTATCAATATTATCAAACCAATCCACGGTTTAGTAGAAGTTAAACCTTTTTAGAGGCCCATTAAGCGGTTAACAAACATCTGTCATGGATTGGCCACTCTCCAACAATCCACATTTAAGGAGCTTGTAAGAGTATAATACAGCAGTATGATCTCCTCCAGTTACATTTTAAGGATTCGTGTCAGTACTGCAGTCAGCACAAAAATATGTTACAGTCTTACTTGAGTTTGTAATATAATCGAGAATAATATGATATGGGTGGCATTGAGTTTAACATTTACCAACTATACGGCTTAATAAACACAAAATTTTCCTTTTTTATGGTTAACAAAGATCAATAAGGCGCAAACAAATAGTCGTCCAACTGAATGGTACAAAGGCTGAGGTAACAAATAGGGAACGAACAAAGGACACATTTGTCGATCGCTGGTCGCGTCGTCGACCGCGTAAATCTCCAAACGGCTCCTACCCTCATGATTGATGCCCACGGTGATTCCCTACCCCTCGGTATTCTCACTCAACAGTTTGCAAACAGAAGTTAATCTATTCCGGGCGTTCATTATTGTTCGTTAGCTGAATCCCTCGAGGATATTATTATCATAGTTTCTCAATGTTGATTGATGCATTTTCGATACTTCAATAACTCAAATTCTAGCTGAAAGCGTACCCTCTAGAACCGTTATTACTAAAGCCGGCCGAGTAAATTGTAGGCTATCGAACGAGATGGCTCAAGTAAGAACACCCCAGTATCCGACATTTTGCCAGAGCTAAAGCAATATATCACCTAGCGAATAGGCTCGAAGCGAACACGTTATATTTTATTTATTTGTTTATGTCTGTCAGAAAAACAAATGATTCGTCGTTCGATAGATTTTCTCCATTTCACCCCGTTGACTGTTACAAATCTTCTTTAGGGTTTTTTTGCGACTGATTGATACCGAAGTCGCTAACGATTAGAGATCTTTCCCGAGATGAAATAAAATTTATTAGCATTTCGTTGATAATGGAGAACAAAAAGACTCGTCCAATTTGAAATTGGAAAAGCAATCTTCGCTACAATTTACTTATTGAGGCGTTTTATTTTATCTGCCTGTTTTATATTGAAGGGAAGAAGTCCTTTAGGCTATTAGGGTTTTATGAGCTTTATTTCGTAGCGGAAAGTATCGAATGTATGAGAATAAACGATGTAGGTAACGCTCAAGAACTGTTAAGGGATCCATTATCCAACTTTCAATGGGATGTTGGACATATGCGGGAGGTACTTTATGTGTTATTATTACTTTGTTTCGAACACTTCAGCGTTTTATATTGTTGATTCAATGTTTTTGCTTCACGAAATATTTATTTTTGTAAAAAAAACATGATTTTATGTATTCTATTTTATGTCTAATTCATTGTTCGATTTAGTCATTAAGTCAGTTTCAGTCGAACCTTTTCGAAATTTCCCACTATGTACTGGGCAAGAGATACCACCACTGTTATCTCTCAAACGTACCTACTGCAAAACGTTGCTTAAATGCGGTTAGTAGAGGAATATAAATTCGAAAAATCTGTGGTATGGCATCGTAGCTAAAATCCTCACCAGAGTGGAAAGCTAATGAACAAGACTACGTTTTAGTACGCAAATAGATATGAGTAGTAAAAATATAAGAGACGTTAAAACCTTGCATTGCATTTTATCTACAGTTGGTAGAGGGAAATTATTTTTCCATTTTTGAAGCTGTGCTATTTTAAAACTTACATATTCAAAAGGATTAAAAAAGTATTGCAGTAGAGTACTTATATCCATTAAAATGTATTTATGGTAATTTAAAATTTGAAAAGATATCTCGCTTTAGTCAAATGTGTCTTTTTGCTCGAAGCCCTTCGTCATTGTAAATGAAATTACTTAGAATAACACGTATTCCTACCTTGTATTAAGAATAACACAGGAAGAGTTCTATAAATAAAACAAGGATAGGGATTTCTGTACGCAGTCTTTTGTCCGACATTGGGACATTGACCCTAATGCGTTGCCATTGGAAGGCTCTTGAATTTTGTAAAAGAAAAACTTTGTATACCGCGAGATTATGGTGGTAAGTAGATAAAATATCAGGCATTTGGTGCAAACGCACCGTCAAGTACCGTCATTGTATTTAACAAATAGTGGCTTTGCTTGCAGTCTACTTTCGGCCTTTGGTGACACTAAATCGTAGTTTAGAGCCATCCTATACAGCATGAGTATGAAATCCGTAGAAGAACGAAGGTAACCGACATAGCTCTCAGTTTGAAAAGTGACAAAATGCTGGCCACATCATTCGTGGTACCGACAACCGGTTTGGGAAGAAAGATCCTCGAATGGCGACTTCGTCTAGGCAAAAGGAGTACAGGCTGTCCTCCGACCAGATAAAATCTGAAGAAGACGGCGGGAAAGCACATAACCAGGGAAGAATGTATTATGTGCAATTTTTTGCCAACTATCACTCTCCACCACATTGTGTGAGACTGAAAGACTACTTACATTGTATACTAAGTAGAGTGGCCTGACTAGCAGTCTCTCCGAGCGCGTTAGTTGCTCTACAAGAGTATTCACCGCCGTGGTCCCGCGCCACCTTCTGCAGCACCAGTGACTTGGTGCTCACGATCACACCTGACACTACGTTGTGAAGAACTTGTTTGTCCTGTAAAAAACAAGAATATTATAGCAACGGAATTCATTATTAGACAACCGTCATTTACTCAGAGTTAATATTAAGTCATTTAAAAAGAACTTACTGCGTGAAAAATTGTAGGTTTTTTATAATTTTGATATACCTAACTGGGTATTATTGATTAACAAGTATTACTCTTATAAACCAGATTAATTCAAGAACATCTCAAAAGTTAAAGTAACATTCATCTAGCCACTATAACATAATATACACATATTGACTCAAAAAATATAACCGTTCATCTGGCGTAGGCGTAGTAAAAAATCGTTAACCAATTAATGAATTTAATTTCACGAAAATCAAATAAGTGTCAAAAAGCTTTATCAAATTGATTGGATTGATAAAGTTTGATTTGATTACTATTAATTGGGCGGTTTCTCAGATAATATTGTGATAATAATATTATCGTAACTAACTGTAAAGTAAAACAGCCTGAATGAAACCACTGGGAAATATCTACATAAATTTCGATTTATTTCCTAAGAAACTCTGGGACAACACTGTAATTATTTAAGTAACTAGTAAGCGTCAATCTCGATTAACGCATTAAAGAGAAACGGGATTTCTCGCAGAATTACGGAGACATAAATAACGAAATTGTCAGCGGCAATAAAGTTGATTATCTCGTGACAGTAACATAAATTAATATGACTGATTATATTAAGGGAATCTCCCTTCATTCATTCATTACATTATTTATGGTATTAGTAACATTATGTAGATTGTTCGTGAGTCTCACGTTCGTGTGAATCGCGATGGAGGTCACAAAACCGTGTCACGATGATGGTGCGTCTTCAGTGCGGTAGAAAGCGACAAGCGACGAGATTAGCGGAAATTTTTAGAAACAAATAAAGGTGCTTTATGTAACGCAGTTTTTCATAATCTATCGTTCAGCGCTGTTGAAAGAGCATGAAATTAAGCAATCAATTCTCCTAGGATTACGTGGCATTTTATTGCATTTTTGTATTGTGTTACCATTGAATAAATTACCAAATAACACCTTATATTTACATTAAATTAATTAAGTCAAGATATTAATAACTTAATCAAGTACGACGTAGGTAGAACCGCTTCCCCTATCACAATTTACATAAACATAAAATTTGCTCAAGTGTGAATATAATCGGTAAATGCCCCATAATTGTAATTGAAGGCTTTTGCCAAAGAATCGTTTAGTCAAGTCAAGTGTATATTCCACTCATTAAATGTAGTAATTAATAAATATCATAGAAAACCAAATACTGGTTTGGCTTGGAGTCGGTAATGAGAATTTGTATGGTACCTACAACAAAATCTATGTATCTACTGCTTAAGGTTGTACAAGTATTTAAGTAAGTGAATGCGCTGTTACGTAATTATAAGCTTTGATAAAATCTTATAACAATTTGAAAACTGAAGAAAATTGCTTTTATCCTGAACATTATGAGATTTGTCGCTTACAGAAACTAGAAATGAAATACCGCTAAAAGGTATTTACAAGTTGTCTACAATCCTTTGATCCCTTCATAGAAATGACAGCTATCTAGCTCATCGTAGAGTCTTCTCTCACCGCCAAGCCCTTTACAGTCGTGAAGCCTTTGAATTGATATCTTACTGTTCGGTTAAAGGGCTGGCCTTTTTATTTTTTATTGACTTTGAACCAGTAAGTATTTATTTATTGACTTTGGTCTCAAAGAATTTTGTTATTTTACCGAAAATATTAGAGGCTGAATATTGGGAGCCATTTTTAATACCATTAAGCTTTGAGGGTAAATTATGATTCTTTCTACTATTTATTAAAGATTAAAATTCTCTAGTCTGTCACAACACTGCCTTTAAAAGCCGGCTTTTTCTTTTCGTAGTCCAATGCTGGACATAATTAGGTCAAACTGACGCCACTCCACCTGGTCCTTAGTCTTTTGAATCCAACGATTTTCCGCTGTCTTCTACAGGCCACCTCGCCGGAAGGTGGTTCGTAGGTACCTTTTTTCCCAAAACGTGATCGTCATTCCAGGACCTTTTATAACACCAGCTATGGGTTCTTCGAACAATGTGGCCAGCCCATTTCCACGTCAGTTTGCTTTATTTGTGAACTATGTCGTTTACGCTTGTTATAGTAATCGGAACGAGTCGTGAGCACAATTTTTATTGGTTGGTTTGACGTTGACTGCCCTGTTAGTTCACGCGATTGGTTTGTCAGTCAGTGATCGTTGTGTATTGGTCTAGCGCGTGTTCTTGGGCTTATAGCAGCCATTGGCCAAAAGTGCACAATACCTTTCAATGAATCATCTGTGCTTACAATTCATGACGGTTACTATACTTGTGTATTCAAGATTAATACATACATTGTGATACCATGATATCCGGTGTTCCCTTGGGTTCGCTCGCACTGAGCACTCGAAGTATACGTCGTCGCCTTCCTTGATATCGTGTGGGTTTAAAGTGCTGCCCAAAGATAATGATACTACCGGAGGATCTGTAACAAATGTTTGAATAAGGTACTTTATACGAAAATTTTTTTTCAATAAAAACAAACAGAGTAAAGCAGTCTAGAGTCTAGCAGTAGTTAAAACAGCAATAAAACACCCATTTTCTATACGACTTTTCCTCTTATTCGAATTACCGAATTACCAACCATCGGACCTTTTAAGTGATATAAATAGCATAACATTTTAAGCCTTTTAGAACAAATATAATAATATGGACTGCGTTTACGGCTTCTGCGGATTGTGAAGGACTATATTACTAGTTCTTCCATTTATTAAACACCAAAATTGAAACAATAATAAAATATGTAAATAGTCAATTTACTTTCTAAAATTTGGTTTGAAGTTAGTCAATTTCAAGAAAATTTCCGCCTTATAATAAGTAATGTACAAAGGAATTTGTACGGTAAAAATGAAAATTTTACGATAAATATTACCGTACCGGCTGATTCCTTATAGCGTGGCTAATGACTATTTTACTGACTGAAATTGCTCGGTATTTTTGTACGTAATTAAATTTGAATAATATTCAACTTGCCAATATGTACATTACATAAGTGGCAGAGCTATTGTAGCTTGCCTGGGAAGGTACCTTGTCTCTCACCCTTTAATGGCCCACTACAGGGTCGGGTCTCCTCTTACAATAAGAGGAATATAGAAATTATAGAATTATTTATGAAAGTATATTGCATAAGTAATTCTATAATAATAATTCTTATCTTTTATTCCAACGTTCACATTCCTAAACATGTGTTTATATTAATTTTCTATCCCAATACCTACTAAACTACGAAAGCTTCTTTAAAGTAATGAATATCCAAATTCACGTGAAGAATCATGATGGTCTTATTCCAAATTACATTACTTCACTGTCAAAACGCTGGAGCCGTCTTAGATTCTCTCCAAACAATTAAAACTCAAAGAGAACGTCTCCTCTACCACCGAAGTTGGGTTTAGGTCGAAATTCCATTATATTAAATTGCTAAGTGAAATTTCGCTTTGGGTTTCCCGGAATCAGTTCTAATAACGGACAATGTAAGAACAATCGTGTATTTTGATGCTGGAATTAAATAATTGGTTGTTACATACGGAGTGTAATAAAGTCTAACGTTTAATTATAGCGTTTAATTCCACTGTAAAGATATTTAAAGGTTTTGTTTTTAGGCTATAAGTATAATATACATATTTGTTTATAAGGCTGGATTCAAAAGACCCTGACCGGGCGGAGTGGCGTCGATTAGAGGAAGCCCATGTCCAGCAGTGGACTACGAAGGGCTGAAATGGAAAAAAAGTATTAAAGTCGCATTTTAAACAAAACTCTTTATAAAATCAAGGTTTAGTAATTTTTTAGGTACGTATGAACAATTATAACTCATAAATTACGCATTACGAAAATGTTTTGATCTTGACTTTAAAAATGACTGTGAATAAGCAACTTTTTACACAAAAAAGCTAAAACCTACGCGCATAAGTCACAAACAGAGTTTCGTAGGTACCTTATGTAACAAAAGAAATGGAGAAGAAAAGAAGGGAGAGTCTGGCTGAGACATGTCCTATGAAAAGGTTAACCTAAAACATTTGCGATTCGTTACCCTTTAAAAATTGGTTATTTGGGTAAACCTTCTTTGTACAAAGGGAGTAAAATCTTTATAAGCGACTTATTTTCTTGTGTTGTCTTTTTATGAAACTGGGGTTATATTGGGAAATAAAAAATTAGATATGGGTTTCTGCGAAATTTATGAATGCCTTATGTCTCTACGTACTTATGTGTTATGTTTTTTAAACGTATGGGTAGAATAACGCGTCGACGAAAGTTTCAAAACCATTTTAGACATCAATAATGACTTGATATTTTGATATTAATTGTCTTATAGAACTTTAGCAACAAAACCAATATTGGCATCAAATTTTGTGATCATTGTTGAGAATTCGAGATTAGCTTTTTTAGGAAACCATAGCAACAGATTTGACGGCATCTTCTAATTCCGAATTTGTAAGCTTGAATAAATACGACTTCTATTAGGTTAATTAAATGTTTATTCGTTGTGTGAAGTCAAAGTTAACATTCTCTTATAGGATTTGCTATTATTCTATTGAAATTATCGATAAGGAAGGATAAGTACGACCCGAACCAAAATATTTATTTTAAACCTTGGAGTTTTGCTAAGACTCCTAGGCTTAACCAATAAAAACAAGACAGAGAATAAAACCGAATGTAATACGGGACGGTACGATACGTTCCACGGTAGCAAACGAAAATAACGTAACTAACCTTACATCAATTCAACGAACCTACATTGTACGTTTCAGGAAACGCCTAACAAGGAAGCTAATTTCAAGTTCCACGTACGATACGTGGTAATATTAGAAACTACGAAATCGTCATTGGAGGAACTCGTATTCACACAAAACTTCGAGATTCAGTTTATCCAGCGCAACGAACTAGTTACGAACTAATTTCGTCTAATTTGATCCGCAGGAAGACTTAGTTTCACACTTCGTATTCGTTCCGAACTAAAAGTCATAAAGTAGGACATCGACGGGATTAAATAAAGCAAAATTAGGGCTTTCTTCTGCTCGAATCTTAATTAACTTCCTCGGCGTTCCGTATTAGGATTCTGAATATAGTAGTTCTGAGTATATTCTTGACTTTCCACTAAGTCACCAGAATGAGTCAGATCAGCTAAATGTTATAAAATGTTGTATTCACAGCGATCTTCGATATGCGTGCAGTTTGAGTGAAATACGACTTCTAAAGATGTGCGAAATTAACATTCAAAGATTACATATAGGTAGGTATGTTTACATACATGTACTATATTTTACATATATGTTTACAGATAAATCTTAAAAACGTATTTTAATGAAGTTATGCGTCAATGTTATTTCTAAA
>DWIY01000182.1:0-16024 GCA_018248615.1 Erynnis brizo brizo
ATTTAGGTAAACAAATAGGATTATAGTTATTGGATAATAGTCAAAATAATTGGCAGAGCGAAGTCTGCCGGGTCAGCCAGTAAAAAATATTTTTGTGGCATTCAATTTAACTTTACAACATTGTTTATCATACCACTAAGGGGCGTTAGAGCAAGTTATTCCGGCATTTCACTAAACTTGCATGTTATTCCGAATTCTATTTTCGATGTATGTGCGTTTTGGCTATAAAAATGACATTGGCGTGGGGCGATTCTGGCGCCCCTAGTGCTCCAATGTGCTAATTCCTCCACTTGGGAGAAATAACATTAAATCGTATAGGACTCGGTTCCCAATGCTTTTCTACTAACGAACCGATAATTCAGGGGGAGGGAAATGCGGCCGTTCTTACATTATTTTGCCACTCGCTATGTATTTTGTTTACCTACCTGGTTTGCGTTAGTTCGTGTTTTATAAGTAAGATAAAATAGTTTTTATGGATTAAATGCCATGACAATGTCGATAGATTGAGTTTTTATATCTTTGCTGATTTTGGGATTTATGGATGTTTCTTCAATTTCCGTTTTGCGACCATACTATAAAGTGCCAAACTATAACTACATACATACTGGCCTGGTCCATTCATATTTCCATCGGACCACCCACTTTTAATTTATCTATTGTTTAATTCCATAACATCTGATGGATAACATGGTTATGACATTGGGTTAGGTACATGACGAATTAATCAGTGTCCATCAAAATGAAACAAGAATAGAAACGACGTCACAAAACAGCGTTAGGATGAATGTGAACTGAACACACAGTTTGTTACAATATAGCGTAGTTTCAATTAATATATAGTAGAACGTAGTATGGAAATAAATATCTACGAGACCTACTCATATATAAATTGACCCGCTACTTGTGTGCGATAGAAAAATTAACGTCAGCAGTCAGAACTTGAATTGGTGGTCCTTAAATGAATGTAGGATTGCCAGATCAGAACTGGAATAACTGGACTGTCACAATTTGGAAGGATAATAGATACAAAGTTATCAAATTGCTATTTATATACTTAAAGATCGTCTTATTAAAATACCATTAGATAATTTTAAAACAGAAAAAATTAACCTTTAAGTATTCTTTAATCTTTATCTATCCAATAAGAGTTAATGGCGGGAGAATAAACACGAATTCCAACAATCCGGCAATCAAATATGAGCGGAGCTGTTCACATTTGTCTGATCGACAACCACACCTTGAAACTAGCTCCGACAACTTGTACCACGTAAGGTTATTGGAAGAGACGGTAAGAGAGGAGGTACAAAAAGAGACGTGGAAATAATTATAAAATTTAAACTCCAAAAACATGCATTATTTACAGATTCGCGGATAAATCTTATGTTGTGAAAATTAACCAGTAGTCTGTGTCAGGAAAAATGAAGATTAAAGAATCCGTTACTTTCTGAGCGTGGGAATGGTGTTTTATTACAGTTCAATATAATTTCACAATCAGCCGAGATATCAGGGCAAGGTTAACTATAGGATAATTAGTTACATTTAGGTAGATACGTGGATTGTCTGCGGTGGCGATCCACAAATACCATCATTAGTTACGTGATGATAGCCAGGTGGCAGTTAATTAGGTGTCTACTACAGGGCCCGGCTTGTTACCTGTTTCAAGGATAGACATTTCTTGGAATAATTACTTACAATGTAATTGTTTGCGACGGATACAATATTGATCAAAGGTGGTCGCAGTGGTTGAGATTTCGTAGTAATCTTTAGTACTTATAGTTATATCTGCAGAAGAAGTGTTATTAAAAAAACATACATATAAATATTTATCTTAAAAATGCTTAAGGGCATTGTAACCTAATTCGATAAAATAATTTAAAAAACTACAAAACAAACGCTTCGTTTACTTCAGACCTATCACACCAGTCAACTTGTACCTATATCCTACTAATATATACCTACTTACTCGTACCATAAACCAGTAAGCAACCAACAAAGCCCTGTATACTCTTTCAAAAATCTCTTATAACGAAAGTAAACAATATCTTACCAGTTTCTTCAAACATGAAACTACGACCACAACATTACTGTAATTGGAATCGTCAATACACAAATTAAGATTGTCGTGTCCAATGACCGTGTACCATACGGGTACACGCGTGGCCTATTTTATTTGAGTTTGTAGGGCTACTGTAAATCTGTTATGAATAGCGTCGGTCTAACAATACTTTTTCCTAAATACTCGTAGTACATTTCGGTACTTGAGACTGAAGGAAGGCTGTGCGTCGTGAGGTTAGCGCCCGTGCAAGCGAGTGCAGCAATGTATAAAAATGTTACGTTTCGCACGGAAACCGTGACTTTAGTGTAGTTTTTAGTCACATTATGCTATTCAATAAATATCCTATAATTATCGCATGTTATTTAACTCGATTTTAATTATTCCAAAAACTTACTTCCGCCAATTACACAATATTAATCTTAATAATGCCAAAAATGTTTTACGTTACTTTAAACACTATTAATACTAATTTGATGATGGAGGAGCGGCCGAAATTGGAAAGATTCCAGATTTGATAGCAACACAAAACTTTTCAAATTTATTATAAAAAATTCATCAAACAAAATAGAAATGAATACTTTAAGCTTTGTTCGAATAATAATTTTGGAATGAACCGCTCAGCAAGGCTTCAATTAAATAATACAGTGCTATTCATTGAGCAGGGAAATTATAAGCGCATCCAACAATTTGCAATCTACAATATTGTACCTATTGTTATAAAATGAATCATTAAATTCAATATTGTGTGTGTAGTACATCTGTGTATAGGATGTTATGATTAGACGTGAAACCATTGAGCTGTAGCGTGAAATACATTATTTCACATTGTACCTACGCATAATAATAATTATAACATACAAAATCAGTCTATATTTGGCTTTGTTTGTGTTTGGATGGATTGTGCATTTGTGCTACACAAAGCCTCAAAGCTAAATACCTAACGTTATTAAACACTATAACATATTTAAATGCTACTTTTATTGAAAATTCTCTAATTTCCATAGTTGAAAATTGTATAAATAGAGGGTAAATTCGTGTAAATTTAAATTCCATTTCTGAGCATGTGGGGTATACCGCATTGGTGTGTGTGTGTGCATGGGTGTATCTGTACATGTGTGTGTGTGTGTGTACGCGCGCGCGCGTTTGTGCGTGCGTGCGCGCGTCTGTGTGTGTGTAGGTATTAAATTAACGTTTTTCTTTTTTATTAAAATGATTCAACCTACGCAATACGTCCTTAAATTTAAATGCTTGTCAGTTTACTCTCGACACTGTAACAAGTGTAATAACATATTACAGAACCAGTACCTACACTGCATCTTTAATGAAGAGTGTAGTTAACTGTTACATGGATGGCTCAATCGTAGTGTCAGCTCGGTCAAGTTGTCCCAAAAAGATATTAACCAATTGAATAGATTATGTAAGTGGTAAGTATGTGACTGAGTTAATTCGGACAATGGAATGCATATCACCCACGCTCGGGATACAAAGATTTTTCAACCAGGGATATCCTGGTTGACTAAGAAAGAAGTATTTTGGTTTGTTAATTAAAATACATTAATGTTAAACTCATTCTAGGTCTAATGATAAGGCCGTAAAATCAGTAAAAACAGTATTCTCTTTAGGTTTTGTTAGGTTGGAGGGAAATGATTGCAAAAGATAGGTTACCGATTTATTTTAGGTGAACCACTGCTGACTTGTTTATTACTAAATCTTGTTTTCTTGATTCAATTGTTACATAATAAATTAATAAGAAACATACATTAATAAGGTCTTGTCCTAATGGGTGTCGCAAACCGACCGACACAACCGAACGACTAACCAACGCGTCAAAATTCAAACACAGGTCTTTGAATGGAGCTGTCCGAACCGACATGCGACAATATACAATAACGTTGTGTCGCAATAATGTTGAATGAGGACAAGGGGTAGGAGTCTAAAATAGCTGAAATCTGCATACAAATTACACACGTACGAAATTATTTTTGATATTTGAATGTTCTTACTCGAAAATAGGTCGTCTGTAAAATTTCTCTGCATCTGCCAACACATATTAAACTGAAAGAAATTACATTTATAATCTGTTTGGTGTTAAATGTAATCTATTTTAAAGCTGCATGAGCCACATTAATCATTTATTATTTATAGTAGTCATTATTTTTGTTATTGATGAAGTGAAAACCTATAAATTTGTTTTGTATGAAATATTTCTTTGTCCGCACGGCTAGATGTTTCAACCTTGTTATTAAATTTATTTGCAGATCTGATTGACAATAGTAATTGCCTATTTTGAAACATATTATTACCCCATTTATATTACTTACCTTAAATTGTACTCATTTCTTGGCATCATAATATTATCTTGATCCCATCCGAACAGCTGACTCTATGTTTTGATTATTATGATAATAGAAAATATTAAAAATTTGCCCATTTGATCATCCCAATTAAACGTAAAACTTTGTGGGTAACTTGATGAAGAAAATTATTTCCCCTTTATTTGCATTTAAAGTATAAGGAGACCCGAACTTGTAGTAACCCCAGTTTTCTCAAGTCTCAGAATTTTTGCTGTGATAAGAGATTAGAATTTCGTCATGTTTAAAGCAAAGCAAAAATAGTAAGTTATTAGTAACTGTTACTTATCGCTCAAAATGTAAGGAGAAAAACACCAAACATTTGGACAATCCCCGCTGATTCCAGCCTGAACGTTTCGCGGCGCACATAAAGCTGTTTAATTGGTCGCCATCATGACACCAATAGCGCACATAATTTTAGGAATTGATAACGTCACGTACATTTTAACGAGCTCAACTAGCTTGTGACCGAACACAACATGTTTTCGGATCATGTACAGTGATGGAGATGGTGGAACGGAATGTAGAGCGATAGAAGTTGACGTTGAAATGCACCATAAATAAATGTTGATTCACATGTAGAATTGGAACGATACTGGGAAAAATCAAAATAAGTCTGACAAATGCCTTAACAAAAGATTTTTATAAGACTAGATGGAGTGATACTATACTAGAAAAAAAGTAAGCATTTTTGGGACAGCATAGTAAGAAAATTTCTCTTAAACTAATAACTCAAAATATTATGTTGGTAGAGGTTAGGTAGGTACCACTTATGCAGTATTCGCCAAAATTAATGCAAACTAAATAAAAATAATTTAGGTGTCCTATATTTGATACCAAACCATTACCAAGGATAAAAAAGAAATCAAAACTACTTATAGGTATTTAGTTAGTTAGTTGTAGATTAGTTAGACAGATAGTGCAGATTTCTTTTTGAAGTTCAAGAACACGAAACGGTTTATAAAAAACAACAAAACCAACGTTATAAAGACCGCCGAGAAAACTTCAGTGTTGATAATTTATTCATCAATATGAAGTGGGTGCTTAGTTGTGCTACACGCGCTTAAATCTCAAGCTCAATGACTTTTCATCGTTGGAAGATTTTCTGAAGCCGTGAATGCCATGGCCGAATCATAAAAAGGTACTTTTACATCCAATTATAAATAGAAATAATAAATTCATTATTTAAATGTGTGAGAATTGGACCACAGAAGCATTGGTCTTGCTCATAAAATGTTTGTCAATATGTCAAAGTAGAGATTAAAATACCGTTGGAACACCAATACTGTAGACACAGATCTAATAGAAAACGATTTATCCACATACAAAACCGTGCGCCCTGTCATGAAACACATGGCAAAAAGGTGTGCTGTAAGTATTTAAAAAATATTAAATTCTACATCAAACTATCAACAATATGGTACGCACAGCCTTAATTGTTTGCTTCATATACTGTTACACTTTTTAATAACCGCAATAAAATTGGTACGCCGGTATCTATGTACGAGGAACATATTACTTACATAATAAGTCTCAAATGAATGTAATCAACATACGGCCTTGATCACTGATGAAGTGTACTTAAGGTGCTCGTCTTTGGTGACAAAGTGTCAATAATACTTGTGGCCAAGGCGCAAGCTTTGCAGTTTGATATTCGTGTCGATGACGAGAATTGACCCATTTTCCTACCTACGTTACGCTGCGTTGCATAGGTGTGGAACAGCCCTTGGTGTGAATACCTGGGTGCGAGTTTCAAAAATGCAGTAAAATGAAAATCCTATAAAAATTATATTTTTTTTCGTTTTTCCGAAAAAAATGTTTGCCGCAAAAAAAGAAAAATTTTACGTCATAGAGCACTATAAAACTCATTTCGTGTACTTATTTTTCTATACCTCTACAGATAAGCATTTTGGCATATATTAATATGCAAGTCATATAATAATATAGAATGTTTTCGATAACAGCTCTGTTGTTGAAGAAAACTAACAAACATTAATATGAAAGCCGGCAGCTACAACACCTCGGAACATTATTCATCTTCTTCTGCTCCCAGCGTTTAATAAACTAGGATTTCTTTACGGAAATCCTAAGACGTCTGTTCACTTCACATTTTTATTTTTTTTATACTTAGCTTAGGAAAATGAAAACATTTCATAAAATTTTCCTTACGTTATTGCTGTTTTTTAAATACATTTTCATCGCCTTAATTGGGTAGAGGTTTTATATTGTAAAATCCTGTTTAGGTTTTATTTAGTTATATTATAGCATTTATAGCTTCCTAAAGACTATGAAAACAAAAAAGACTTGAAGCAAAAGACTATGGCACGTACCTAAATATCCGTAATAGTTTTAATCATTTTGATGAAATTTAAACCTACGCAAATTTGTTTGTTTCTTTAAAAGGAATGGACTTACTAAAGAAAGATTGGTTTTTGTCCATATTTCATCGATTAGAAGCAATTAGCACCCATTAACTTATAACTTAAACGCACTTCGATTGCTAGATATTGAGTTTTCTGCCCACCTTACATTTTATATGTGGGTTTAATTTTTGGTGTTTTCGAAACAAACGTCTTTACAAGCCATATAATTACCTATGTTTATTGGCATTCTTGACCCTTTGTTAGTATCCAAAGAAAATTACTTAAAGTTGTTTTGCTTAAGTACTTTGTTACTGTGCTCAATTTTTTGCGATGAAAAAGTCACGTACAAGGTTACTTTAAGAAGAAGGCTACTTTATAATTAAGGAAAACAAAAGTTTGTAAAGATCCTGTACAACAGAAACCAAAAAATATTATGTTGTGTTATTTAGCACGTAGAAATTACTTATATATTATTATGATATTATGTGTATTTTAAAAGAAATAAATGTGACCTGAAAAACCTGAGAGATTTCCATAATTTTCTCAGAAATTTGACTCACTAACGTGAAGTCCATGAACCCGCAAGTGGCCAGTGTGATGGACTAAGGATACTGAGAAGAAACCCGACCCTGCAGTTTTTCAGTAATGGGTCATGGTCTCAGTAGTACCTACAGTAGTAGAAACATTAAAAAAGAACCTATACTAATCATTAATTAAAAATAAACGGAAGTAGGTCCTCGGACTCGTTATCCTATCGCCGCCTCTTAACTCGATGTTTATTTTTAATACTTACTTAATTGTTTTTAACACATTCGACAAGAAATAGCTTAAATATATGAAGGTTATTTATATACACGTAACACATTCTTTTGTGCCTATATCGTTTTATTTTGTAAGGAAATAACATTCGAGCGAAAAAATCTAAAAGCTGGAATTTATTTTCATTGTTTAAGTACCTATATAGGTAGTTTCGCAACTTTCTTTTTATGCAGCCTAAATACCTAATTTAAAAATACTTATAACATAAATAACATATTATAAAATAACTTTGGTTAAACTTATTGTTTACCCAAATCAAATGCATCAAGCTAGCTCAATTTTGTCTCAGTATAAATTCTGAATGGAAAAAGCTTTCACAAAGTAAATAAACAAGGCGTAAAACTCACCCTTTGACAGGCAAAATAAAACCAAAAAAGCGGCAAAAATGCTGATGTTGTTCATGATTACCATTTCGTTACAAATAAAACAAAACTGAACAAAAAAAATCAAACACGATAAAACTCCGTTGTCATTTCCCGCGTTTTTAATCTGTCCCGCGTTTGAAAACAAAACCGATATTTGAATATGGAAGCTCCGTTCTAAAACGCGACCTAATTGATATGTGCGGTTGTCTCTATGCGGGCAGCGTAGCGCGACTGACTGACGTTCGAAACTTGAAGTTTAAACGACACTACTATACGTTCAGAAATTGAGCGCACTCTGTAAACATCACGCTTATTTTTAGTCCAAACGTTAACTATGGAATGTCACTTCATTATTAGGTTTCCACCATCATTTCTATGGGATATTTTTAAAAATTATGTTAACAATTTTAAAGATTTTAAGTGAACTTTTCAAATTATAAGGCCCTATAAATCACTATAATTGTACCGGAAAGGCAAAAATTCTGTAGGTTTGCCGTCATAAAACGTCTGGAATAAAATTTTAATTTTTGAACATAAAAGAAAATTTCCTTTATACTTTCCCTATCTTGGCATTCTATCGTTATTGTTCTGCTAATGCGATGATATTTTTTACACAGTATCCACCCTTTCAAAAATCTTTTTAGGATCTTATTACGGAGGGCAATGAACAAGCAATGTGTTTTTCTCCCCACTTAAATAAATCGCTTCTTGTTACTGAAAAGAACAGCTAAGGGGGTAGCACTTTAGATAGGGTGGTGAAAACTGCAACGTAGCTTAATCATTTGTTTGAATCCACAGATTCCGATTAATCGTTCATCTTAATCTTGGTGATCGCCGTTGCGTTAGGTTGAGAAAATGTCATGATGGAAGGGAAATATTTTTCGTTGACTGCATTGTTTTTCTGGTTGTTTGGTTTTATATTTTCGCGCATTTTTTATTTTTATTCCTAATTTTTTCTTCCGAAGTGGCTGGAAAAGTTTATCTTCATAATCTTGTCAAAGTAAAAGTTTTACGCCAAGAAAACCATATTATAATATCTAATGCGTGAAGTATATTTACTGTTTAGTAATAAATAATTACATAATTACATTATTTAAAATAATGTAATTATAACTTAAATATTATTTTACGTATTATGTATTAGTTAAAAAGAAGATACGATTGCTTGTAGGTATTGAGTATTGCTACATTGCTATAAAGCTGTTTTTAATACTTTTGGTACTACTTTTCGGTCAAATTTTAAATACCTACCTAGTAAAGTTAACCTACTCAAGATTAGTTTGGTTATCAATAAAAATATGTAATATTATGATTTATTTCATTGTAAATTGTATCAGTGAACTTCCGATATCGGTTAAGTGGTTAACCGCAAGCAGATGATATAACCTTCATTTAGATTGTAAAACAATACAAGGAGATTAACGTTTAACCTATTTAATTAAAATGACCGAGATTCTTAAATTTATATGTAGACGTAAAACTCACTTCATCAGATGAATTTACTTTGTTAAGTGTTAAGTGAATTTAAATAGCACAGAATCTGTTTGGATGTTTTGTTGTGTGAATTGTTGTGAACTGTTTGTTGTTTCTATATCTTTTGTGGTAACTACACGTTTCATCAATGGATTTGGCGGGTTACGCAAACGGCGGCGCTTTTCCAATTGACTAAAGTGAAAATTCATTCGATTTCTTATTTTAATTACTTTCAATCCTTCCATTTAATAGAAATTAGGTGGTAAAGAATTAAAAATAATTATGAAGCTCTCAGACTAGCACTCATTATGCTAAGGCTAGACTAAGTCCGTGTCTAAACAAATACAAACAGACAATTAATAATAATTGCGGGCCGTCATTTGCAGCCTCAAACGAAGAGCAAAACGGTGTAATCTCCTTAAGCCCAATTGCTCTCGCCGCCCCAAATGGAACGGAAAAGCTGATAATATCACTCCGTACAAGCCTTTTGGGCATGAAAACAATTTTACCCACAAGAGGGACCTCCTCTAATTGTAGGTAAATGCCGTGGGCGTTGGTTGAATGTTTGAATAGATTGCTAGGGAGGAGTAAGTGCACCTTTTCGTGTTTAACAATAGGTACCTACTGTGCCTGTTGTACAATGGGAAGCAAAATGAGATGGTATGGAGTCATAACACCAGTTTGCGATTTTCTGGCAACTTGCTACCACAGTAATAGTAGGCTTAATATTAGATATGCAATTTTGTAATTTCCTTCAGCCTTAAGACTAAAGTTAGGGTTAAGAAATGTTAAAAGATTAAAGTCATAAACTTTTACCATGCGATGATTTATTTTTTGTCGGCATTGCGATTCAGTATTTTTTTCTCTTCCTTATTTTACTTTATTCTTTTGTTCTCTTACTCCGTATAATAAAACTTCATATAAAAATACATTTAGGTAATTAGACGGTAGGTACCTAAATTATTCAACGGAATATTTAACTTTATATCTTTGAGGTCAGTCAGTAACCCATTGATGACCTCTCACAATGAGAGGGATGTCATGCCTTAGTCCACCACGCTGGCCTACAGTGGGTAAAGACCTCAAAGTTCTAGTTGTAGGTACGTTACAAATACAAAATATTCATCATGTCATATATTTATCTAGCGTTCATTATCCATTAATTATGATGTTCATATTGTTTGGAAATTGGGGCACTTCCTAAATATCGAAAAGGAGGCCAATTCGTAATAGTAATTTTGAACGTTCGTTCGCTAATATCCCGACAGGAAATTATTTCAAAAGAATACGTCGAGCTTTTCTTTTATATATTACACAGACGATGAATAATTTCGAGGAAATACTAACATTACGGTAAATATTCTGTAAAGGAAAATTTATGATAATAGGCAGTGATGTATGAACATTGCTTCGAAATATCGAAACATTTTCTGTTCTGTGCGGATTGTTATCATAACTCATCATTTGTTTGTATTTTCTGGAGAATTTTTGATGATAAAAGAAATAATCTTATTAGCAGTTATCTTTTTTATATTACATCACGTGACTACTGTCTCGGCAGGTACTTACTGGACACGAAGTTCGGAATGAAGTCCCGTTGTTATTAACTTGTAGGGTTGATTCTATTGAGACGGCAATTTTAAAATAATTGTTTATCTTGTTGTTTATAATAAATTACAACAAATGTGGTTAACTGCTCTGTCGAACGGTGATTGTATTTATTATAATTAAAAAAAATGTTCAACAAATTTTTTGTTAAATCTAAAGATAAACAGTATTTTTTTGTTTTTAATCTATTAAGAAATTTGTGGGGCCCATAACTGAGTTCACTTTTCACCGAACCTTACTGCCAATATGACGGCATTAGTTTCTTGATAATTAAAATTCGAATGACTAGTTTGGGCAGTGCGTCCGTCCTGAACTAATATCTATTTGCACCATCTGTGCAGTGGTGAGTGACCCTTGCTAGTGTGGCTAAATGTTTTTGAAAATCAGGACAAAATCATGAAAATGTACATATTTTCAAACGTTCATTAATTGTATTAGGCGGAAACCCAATGTTACCAATTTGTATTTACTAGTCATCGGCAAGTAGTCGAAATACGACTTTTTTTATTGAAACTTTCTACTTCTGCGGGTATTTCTACGATAATATTAACACGAAAGATTTAAAAGGTAACCTGTTAATGACGGATTCCACTCGCTGTTAAAACTTTTGAATTTATTGGTAAAAATGTATATTATTTTAATTTAAAATCAATGTATTACTTACTATAAAAGTAAGCCAATTTTAACTATTAAAATTAATGACCTATATGGTAAAAAAATATACCGAGTATCCCGAATTATATAATTATATGTGAGGTGAGCCGTAATTTTATTACTTAAATGTTCATTTAATTTACTATTTTGGTATAATTTTTAAATTGCAGGTATTTTTATTGCTCCATTTTCATTGATTAAAAACGTCGTCATAACATAATTTTAATTAATGAACATAATAATATATAAAACAATTCTGTTTTCCCGAAAATACCAAAGATTATGGTGTCATTCCTTGCAATGCCACAGACGTTATGCGGTATAACGCCCTTCGAACCGCCAACTTTATTATAGACAAAGTTGTGATAGCCTTAAGCCTCGTCTCGATTGCTTGCATTAACTGGCTTTGAGATGTTTAAGATGTAGCCTTCGATACTACTACGTCATCATTAAGGGAAAGATTATTGATGTTTCTATAATCCAGTAGCAGTGTAATGTATTGGATAATTTTTGATTTTATTTATTTCGTTTTGAAATAAATAAAATCAAATAATTTGTGTTTTATTTTTGTTGCTTGGCGATTTGATATATTTATTTCGGGCTGACTATACCTACAAGTGTGAGGATGATCGCATATTCTCAGTGAAATTTCATGTAAACCAAATTTGACGCAATAAATGAATTTCATTTAAAATTTCCTCCGTTTATTTCTGATTTATTATTACGACAGGAAAACTTATAGTAGGCAAGTTCAAGAACCGTTTCGTTATTGTTTCAGTGCAGAAGTTACTTATGGCTGCATTACTTACGTAAAAACTTCACCAGGAAACTCATTCGAGCGCGTCGGTACTGAAATTAGTCCGATAAAAGTTTCCGCTACCAGTAGTTACTCAACGGATAAGGGTGCGACCGAAGTGTAGAGTTGATTTCGTAAATCGCTCAAAGCGTATGGTAAAGAAGTTTGCATGCATTGAAAATTGACGAATTATCGTTGCATTCTGAAGGCCTACGACCGGGATTAGTGGCATCGATTATGGGAGGCCGTGTCTAGCAGTATTACAATCTTTATTCTACGGTATCGTAGTAAACGGTGAAAGACTGAAAAGAAGATGATGCAACAAATCGATGATTTCTTGTTTGAAATCGTTAGTAATTACTGCAGGGTCGGGTCTCGTTTTACAATGTCAAAGACCTTAGTCCACTACGCTGGTTTTAAGTTGGTGGTCTTTACGAGTCGTTGAGAATGATCGTGAAGGAGGGAACATGACTGTATGGAGAACCCATGCTACTAAGATGCACTTATAGTTACGATAGTAATAAGTGGCTCAGACTTTGTAGGAACTGATTCTATCTGACTACATTTTCGTAAGTAAATGTAATATTTTAATGGGTAATATGATATTTTAAGTCAAAACAATCCAACGAAAATAAATTATAGCTTGTAGATAAGAAGCATACCAAAGTTTGTGAGAGACTGATGCCAAACGCTACATCACGAAAACGCGTTTATTTGGCCATCAAAATAAAGCGCCACTCTAAAGTATTTATCAAAAGTCTTCTAGAATGTACCGAGATGCGCTTATAGCAACGATAAATGGCCCAGACTCACATCTCTCGCCGTAACTCACTTATTGTAACCGGTGTACATACTTGTAGTTCTCGGGAATATTTTTCCCCTTGAACAATGAACCCACATTTATTACTGGCGTTTTTCCAGCAATATGCACGTATACGGAATGGTAACAGGTAGAGAAAAATTCCTGTTATTTGTTTGTTTTAACTTGCTGCGGTTTTCGTAATTAGATGTTGCATTTTAAAGATGTTTTGCTGGAGTGGTTATGATATACTGAGGCGTCCATTAATAACGAGAATGCGAGTTTTTTAAGGAGAAGGCTTGACCCCCTCCCCCCTTAATAAACCTTACCCAATCTCACGAAACTATCACGTAATTTTTTTAACGTTGAAAAGTCACCAAAATCGCGTAAATAATGGGTATATGAATATGTATATCATGTAGCTGTGTGTTACCAAGCCGATTTGCTATTTAATAGTTTAACGTTTTGTACTAGACAATAATTTATTAAATACATTGTTCCAATTAAAATGGGTATGATAGTATTTTCAAACTTAGATTAGTGTGGTAAAAATTCAGTCACGAAAAATTTAACTGAATGTTCAAACTAGGGACGTCAGGCCACACGCTGCTTTTCAAAAGTGAAATAAAAATTTCGAAAAATGGGAGACTATGACGATGATTGATTGAACGACCGAGTGAATGGGACTCCCGGCGGTCACGAGGTTATGTGACGGTGACATCAAATTGCTTTTATATTAAAAGCTGC
The DNA here is from genome assembly GCA_018248615.1 of Erynnis brizo brizo. NCBI lineage: Eukaryota > Metazoa > Arthropoda > Insecta > Lepidoptera > Hesperiidae > Erynnis > Erynnis brizo. The sequence continues at coordinate 14,032 of DWIY01000182.1, forward strand.
CACCAAAGTGACTGTATGCGGGAGTAAAGATACTCTCTGGAGGGTAGCCGTCATGGCCTATAGATTTTTAATCGATGCTGCTCTGTGCCTATAGAATCTTTGGTTTTAATAGTAGGGGATTTTTTTCTATTTCTATCAATGTTCTTATGTTTATTCGATGTTCAAACTTTTGTTTCACTAAGAGTTTTCAAAATTTCAATAATTGTTTGCCTGTTAAATAAGTAGGTAGGTAGGTACCTACTTTAACAGAAAAAAATTATCAAGGCATAAAAATCTTACTCTTACTAGTTTCAAATTATTAGTAGTGAGTAGAAATGACAAGTACCTACAGTTAAAAAAAACTCCTGATATACTTATCTACTTATTAAACCGACTCACGGACGTATAAAGTAATAAAGCATTGAGCTTAACAACAAGTATCGTTATTAAAACTTTCGGCTATACTTCAATATCGAACTATTATTAATCGTATCATTTACAAGTGAACAAGCTTTCAAGTCCGCAACTGTGCTATCTCCCCTAGGGGAGCGATGGCACAGATGGTCCACTGTTATTACCACCTTGAGTGAATTCGGGGATGTTGGAGTGTAACGTAAATCGGTAATCAATATTAATATTGTAGGTATAAAATAAAAGTCTTCATGTAAGTTTGAAGTATAACATTGTTTTGTACTTGAAAATCCTTAGTATGCAACGATTGCGATGTTACTTTTGTATGTAATGAACCGTATGCTAGTTCAAACTCCAATATTATAAATATTTATAGGCAATTCGCACGCCTCCTGTCTGGATGTAGTTTAATTTATGATGATTGCCAGATTATCCGTTAAGCTGATAATGTTTACATCTAATAAGTTTATGCAAACATTCAATATTCATTTTAAGCACCTAACAAATGAAAAGGGCTGTTATCGTGAAGAAATTTTCAAAGATATTTTTGATTTAAGGTTAATTAGTTAAGTAGTGTTGTGTTATAGTTCTTTATGCAAAGGGATGAAAAATATACTGGTTTGATATGATGTGTTGAAAATCATCCACGTACGATCCCAGATATGACTTCAATCCCACTTATCCTAGTGACCACTAAATATAATTAATTATGTAACTACGATAGTCTGCTACTCATATGCAATTAAACAATATGATTTTACTTTGAAAACAGTAGGTACTTCTAAATATTAAAATCAATAATATACTTCAGTTCATTGGTTCAGTCTTTCTTCTGTTCATCAGTTCCATTAATTTATTCCATCGAACCACTGAACATGTACAGGGCATTGCCGGCAGGTCGCGATTTATTAATATTGAGTTTAACTGTGCCCATCACGACTCGTTTAATAAGCATTTCTTCCAATCAACACTATCGATGATAGTTGTGATACTTGTTCAACACTTGTACTTAGTATTTAGTAGAGTCTTGTTAAAATGTGAAAGTTTAAAATTTACATCTTTCACAAAAAGCGTCCTACTAAAAGATTGTTTCTTATTCGCAAACGATATTGTAATTATATACCTAAATTAAATTAAAATCTTTTTAAAACCCCACACAATTCACTTTCCAGGAAGTCGTGTAACAATTGTACGAACCGTTATTATATTCAGCTAAATTTTTCGGGAAACGAAGTGAAATATTATGAATGTGGAATTCAAAGTTTTTAAATTTTTCCGGCTCTAAATGTGCACTTCTGGCCCGAGGATTTCAGCGCGGCCAATACATAATATCCAGCGCAGTCGAAGTTCGGCTATATTTCATGTTTAAAAGTTTCTATAAGAAAGATTGGAGAACCGAGGAATTCGCGTTGAACTTTGTCATTGTTTGGAATCTCATGCGGACTGTTCTAAATAATGTATGCGGTTTGAAGTTGTACACTTTGAAAGGACATTATGATTGCACTTTGTAAATGGGTATTGTTTTGAATCACTGACCTGTATAATATAGACTGGACAGACGATACCCTTTGAAATTACAGCTCTTAATAATTCCTATTTGAAG
>DWIY01000183.1:0-16024 GCA_018248615.1 Erynnis brizo brizo
CATGTGGTGGGGGTGGCGGGAGAATTGCGCCATCTTGAGTTTTTCGATTTCCGCTTCCTGCACGCGTTTCGCTTTCGCTCGCCGGTTTTGGAACCAGATTTTGACCTGTTGACAAGGAATTGTTTATTAGATGCTATATGAGATAACTTTAGCGATAGATACCTTAGTGAGAGAGAAAATAATGCGTAAAAATTATGTTTATTTAAATTCAGATAAAGTGACTTCCGAACTAGAACTTTCCGAAATGTTCAAAGATTTAGAGATGAACATACTTATTTAATCTAAATTTTTCAATTTCTGAATAGACCAGGGTGCGTAGTAATTATTTTTTACTTTTAGGGAAAAGTAATAACTTGAATTGTTTGAAAACCACAATTACCTGAGTCTCGGATAGTCCGAGGGACGACGAGAATTCCGCTCTCTCGGCGATGCTCAAGTACTGCTTGTCCACAAACTTGCTCTCCAGTGCTCGGAGTTGCTGCGCGGTGAATGGAGTCCTGGGTTTGCGGTTCGGTTTGTGCTTGCGAAGATTGCACTTCAGTTTTGGTGGCTCGCCGTTGGCATCTGTGGAAGAAGATATGGGTTATTACTCTGATAATACACTATACCTACTTGTGAAAGACAAAAACGTTTATTTGCCCGAATATGGGTTAATTTAAAATTTTACAGAGTATTATTAATCAATCCATATTTATCTTTTCAGGTAGGCTTTATAAAATTAAAAGGAAATTTAAACTAAAACTAGAAAAGTAAATATTACACTCGAACAAAACTATCTACATATATTATTTGAGTTTAACTCATACAAATACATAAAACTATAACAATCTATAGATTTTCGAATGGCATTGAAATTTTTTCGTATTTTCATAAATTGTATACCCATACCCAATGAAGCGAATATGATCTATGATATAAATTGATCAATATGCACTAAAAACCAAAAGAATGTATAAGGTAAGTACATTCAAAAATTTTCAGTTTGAACTTAGGTGTCTACCTACTCAATTTTTCAAATTTTACAGGTCAATAAGCTCAAATAACATTTTTGTGACCAAAAAATTGCAGTCAGCAATGATCAAATTGCTAAAAAATATTGCTCAATAAAAATCAATTAATTAATTACAAAGATTATTGCTTACGTGAAGAGAAACCTGTCCAATAGTAAACTTCGGAAGGCTCATGAACAAATGTCATAAAAGTAAACATTGATTAAATTTCTATAAACTATTGCTCATATAGTAACTATGTAGTTGCGTTCACGATAAAACTTATTAACCATCCTTTCATTAATTACCTCATAAACGATACAAATTGCACCATCCGGGTTTATTCTTAACAGAAAGCGTACTAAAATGTTAATTAAAACGTACCTATCATAGCCTCGCAGCTAATTTAATTTGCAATCAGCACAGATTAATGTAGATGTTTTAGAGGCCGTAAATAGGTACAGATCTACTGTAGGCTGCCTATAGATGCAAAGGGTATCGCCTTACTTATTCGTGAAGATACGGTCTGATACTGGTAACTTTTCAATATTTTTTATAGTTTTTTATTGAGTTGCTTCAGCTACTTATTTAACAGAAGTTGCCAACGTTATCACATTAATAAACGTTAATCGACCTTAGTATAATAAACGTATCACACACATAATTACAATAAATACATCTATTACTTTATTACGATCTACAGAACATGTTTATATAAATTTGGGCCTATTCTTATTGTAAAAATACCAAAAACACAACATAATATAAATTTTAATGCATTTCCCACTATACTAAAGTTACACGGAAGGATTTTTCATTGAAAAGCATCAGATTTTCGGTAGTAGTTGATCTTAGCATACCGATTGCATGCGCATTGCAGAGCGCTGATAAATGAGGGCACTCCCGCCTTACAACTCAATAACGCTACCAAAGGGAGCCGAGTGTAGGCTACAGGAATGTCGCCATGCCTTGGTGGATTAATAAATCGTGTAATAAATACAAAATAAAAGTCGAAAGGAAGCGACCGCGCGCCAATCCAGATAACATCTATGTGAGGTAAGTCTGAACTTTAGCGATAGGAGCCACATTACTACGCAAATTGGTGGATTTTACGGCCGTGGTCGGTTAGAAATGCTTGATTGACGCCCACGAGTGGAATACCAGTTGAATAATAAAATTCTGCTAAGAAATTTGAGCTTGATCGATACTTTTGAATAGCTAACGAAGTATTTTTTTAGAACTTCTTTATAGTAAGTAGGTATACATTATTAAGAGATATACTCATCTGTGTAAATAATTTAGAAAATGGTAGAAATAGTGCTGGTAGTATATATATATATGTGAACTAAAAAGCGGTCAACTTAAAATAAGAACTCAATTCAAAAAGAAGCATTCAATGTTATGGAAAAAAAAGTAGAAATACATAATTAATTAATTACACAAACAACAAAATTTAAATATAAATTCACAGTCAGAGTAAAAAATAAAAAATATAGGTACAAATAAATATCAAATCATCCAAACAAATTAAGTTAATTTCGCTGTTAGTGGAATTAGGCTCTAGCACAAGTTGTGGTCAATATTGTCCATTGATAGGGCAAATGGAATTTCGGTTTTCTGAATTCAAATAAAGAATGAAGATCGTCTGATAACCAAATTGCAACGACGTCTCCCGACTCAATGACAGCGGCCTCTTTGAATTCAAATGATCTTTTTAAAAGAAGGAAAACAATACTCAGAAATCTAATATAGAATTCATTGATTAAGATTTTATTCAATAATTTTATTTTATTGTGTTTTTAGACTTTGCTTAATTTTAATAAAATAACGTTCCAATTTTTTTTAACATGACAAGAAAAAAATATCATGAGGCGTACACAAAAAAAATACCGTCCAAAGTTAATTTATTAATAACACATACCATAGCCAATATTTAGTTTATAAACTATTCTGAACTAGAAGTTTAAAACAATTTTGTACCTCCAAAGAGCAACAAAGTGGTAAATAAAAACTTTATAAAATTATAAAACGGTGACAAATGTTGACACAAAACTAATTAGTATTCCCTCATTAGCGGGTCAACAGTTGCGTAGTTTAATTTAAATAATTTTCATATCGCCATTAATCATGCGTTAATGTTGATTTAAATTAATCCAAGATTAGCCAGAAACAGCCGTTTAGAGGCTTATCTATCCGCTAATTATTAAAATGTTAATTAAGTTTCTATGTAGGTTGACAACGTACGTGAAAGTTGGAGATAAGATGAGCTAAACGTTTTGTTTATTTATAAACTAATATGTAATAGGTACTAATAATTGCAAAAATCTTTTAGGAGCATGAAATAAAACGTGTTTATTGCTTATTGTTCGTTGTATGTTTAATTAACTTATACTTATAGATTTTATTTTCAAAATAAATTACCGTTAAATGCATATTGAATTATTCGTAAATCTATTTGTTATTCTTATAAATACAATATTCATATTTTTATAGTAACCCCATGGTCTTAATTAATAAGATATGAAGTTCACACGTCCTCAGTTCGAAGAAAGTTTAACAGAAATTATAATTGCGACTATAAATTAAATCGCAGTCTTTTTTCAGCAAAACACGAAATAAAAATTGGTTTGTCCTCCAACTTTATTAAGGGTCATAACAATTCTAAAACATTAAAATGTTAATATCCAACAACTTTCATAAACATCTGATACAGGTTGTAATATAATCCCAAACTCATCTCATTTGCGGTTTTACAATAACAATTTCGTAAAAGAATTGTCAAAGAAGTGTCATGGCGCAACTAACATATCAATTCTGTTGTCAAACATCTCGAGTCGCTTAATAGCTAATGGCCCACAAAAAGCGAAAAAAAAGCAAAATTATGTGACAGTCGAAAAAAAGCCAAAGTGTATTACCGTCGTGTTTAGCGGACGTCAAAGCGCCGACTAAAACTGAAATAAAATTAGGCGTGGCATACACATATGACTTTTAGTCGGGAATAAACGGAACGTCTGTCTTTGTAATCCTGTCTGAGGCTGGATGTGGAGTTTTTGTTGTCATGTAATCCAGTCTGTGGGTGGCTGAATATTGACGAACAATGTTAAAATCGTTTATTAAATAATAAGGTATTATATTGTAATGATTCATATTAATATTTTCTTTTTTTAACTTGGACATCTATGGACAGCGTTACATCAGGAAGGCTATACGATAATTCCTATGTCTACATCAAACATTTTCTTTAAATAAACTAATTACTAATTAATTCATTGTGCTCCTTTTAACTGATATACCTACTGACAATCTTATATTTTATTTGGCATTAGTTTATTTAGTTTCTAACACTTAATTTATCTCGTTGACATTCGATCCTTCAAAATTAACTTAATCCCGCGAAAGTTCTGTCGCAAACCAATCGCTCAGTCTACATTTCGGAAGCAGCCTACACCTCGTTTGCTTCTAAATTACCTTCTTTAAAAATACTTGTACGGGGACTGTCGGACTTGTCTTGTTAATTGTTCCAGAGATATCGACTGCAGATGTTAGCTTCTGAATTTACTGTTTTGACTTGCGACGAAAGAAATATGAGATGTTTTAAATTTTATTACGCTCGCCATTAGACGCGATTGTCGATGTGTTGTTTTCCGACTACTGTACTGTAGTGTTGATGAAATGATGTTTGGACATTGTTGATGTAGTACGTGTGGAACACTTTTCACTTTTAGACTTGATAGTCAAGTCGTGGGTACTAGTACCTACTTGCGTTATGTTGTTCAGATTTTATGACTACTGTGATGTCTAAAGTGTTATCGAAGTTTAAATTATGCCTCAATTTTATCATCATTCTTATTACAAACACATCCATTAGCTATTATGGATAGATTATTTTGGAGCTGAAATGTTTCTTTGTATTTTTGTTTTTTGCAATTTATTTGTTGATTTTCGGATAAAGAATATCATAATTATTATTGTTAATAACCTTTGAAATGTTCGCATAAAATTTTCAATCGTAATAAATAAAACACCAAATACGAGGAAAGTTTTTATAAAATTAATGCCATTGCGCGAATGAATTATTGGCTGTATTCGAGAAAAATCTGCTTATAAAATTTAAAAACCGCCGAACCGCCAAATATGAGTGACAGATTTTTAAATTCGGCAACACAGCTCACAAAAGAACAAACGTTTCCGCTTTCGCCGTTACAAATATTTAAAGATCGAACTGTTTTTCCGACGGTACCTCTTGCGCGTGGCTAAAAAGACAGTTGATATATTAATGAGGATGTTTGCTTTTTGTGGACGGTACACCATTAATCGTGCGAGGCGTGGTATGTCATTCATTCCAATATTTTAAACGCTCCCCGTCTACTTGACATTTTTGTTGTCTGTACACAGAGGCGGACATTCTTTGCATCTTGGGGGAAATTTAGCGTGTTCCCTTTAACTGAATTATACTAATGACTATCAATAACCGTAAAGATATGTCACGCTGTTAGGGTTTGCGACGAGTCCTTTTAAGTTGGACGAGTGATTAACAATTCACTCTAATTTCACTTTCACTATGTCTCACTGCTGGGTAGGGATTCTTTCCATATTTCATAGATGGATTGGAGTGTGAATCGAACATTCTATTCCAAAATTGTACTTAGCCATGTTTCGTAGGTGTTTTCGTATAGTCATTTCTACTATAAAATTGCGTTTTCACACCATGGATTGCTTCAAATAGTATTAGTTGTGTTTCTAGGGTCTATAGGAGGTATAGACAAGTTACCTGAGGTAAAGATTTGAAAACTTTATTTTCAATCAATCATTTAACCTAACTTATGTCTAGAAAAATCATTGTAGGTACATAAGATAGATGGATAACTATAAAAAATGTTGGAATTTCTCTTTCCTTTCAGTATTCAAGCTATCATTCTTAAACAAACGCATTTTAAAGCAACGATAATTTATGCCACCGACATACTCAACATAATTAATGGATATAAATCCGGGCACGGATATAGAAACACAAAGAGCTACAGCTATTAACGAGTGTTCCCGAATTCCGACGGTCCGCCCACAATATTTATCAGATCATCAAACGCACCATCCTACCTCTTAACCATTCACCTTAACGTAGGGTGTCCAACTGTCCACATGTTTCGTTTTAGCTGTATTTTGTTTTGTTAGACACTACCAACAATTGTTAGTCTGTTGTTATTTCTTGATTGTAATTGAGGGAAAGAAATGAAAAGGAAATTATTATATTTATAGGCAATCATAGTGACGAGAAATAACAATACATTACAAAGCTAAGTATATTTATGTTGAAGCGGGATGTAATTTTAGGCTGTAAAGCGCTCTTTAGCCCTATCTATCGGTAGCACCTTCGCTTAATACCCACCTCTACAAAAAGGGAAAATTCTATACGAATATATTTAGCATGAGAAAATGTTGAAAGGAGTTGAAAAATTTTGTTAGGTATTTATCAAAATGTGATTCAACATATTTACCAGATTTTTATTTTAATAGTAGATTTCTGACAAAACAAAAAATAATGTAGTATCTTAAGTCCCATTTTTTGACAATAATGTCCTATAAGAAAATTGATCTGGTTACCCTATCTACACCCTATACTTCTAGTGGAGCCACAGAAGAAGCGGAAGCTTCTTTATATTTAAGTGCCTGTTTATTTATAGGTCGAAACCTTTTGTAAGTAGGTATTATACTAATAGATTTCATATCGTGCGTGGGTAGACGATCAAACCTATCATGTTTTTAAATCTGGTAACCCAACGATCTCTGTGTGTTGCTTGTTGATAGTCGGGTATTTTCATGCTCTTATCTTATTGTGTTCTTGTAAATCATACATCTTGCTTAAAAAAAAACTAAGCATATACCTTAATTTGATTTATAGAAAACGCTAGACCTGTTTATTTATGGACAACAAAACGTTTTATGTAAAGATTTCGTTTTCCTAAGGTAAATTGTGTTTTAAAATAGAAGCAAACCTCAAATGTATGTTATGGCGTAGAACTAATAAAATATCTTATTAGTTTATTAGTAAATATGTATAAAAATATTTAAAGATTTTAATTTTTTTTTCTTTGCCCGCAAAATCATTCGCGCAGACTTAAGAATTGAATTAAGATAGACAAATGATATCATGAAGGTCCATCAGTGTAAATAATAACAAAAACCTCTATCCCCACGAACTTCCTCGTGCTTTATAAAAAAAAATAAAGAGAAATTACCTTAGATATTACCTAAGCACTACTTTATTAAGTCTCCCTTTTATAAATACTCATACTTAGGTACCATGTCGAAGCAATTAGGTGATTAAGTTGAGTACTCGGAGTCATTAAATCCCTCTTACAAATGATAATAACACTAATAGATTACTTAGGAATGCTTTCAATTGCATTAAGTACTAATTAATTGGAGCTCAATTGTCATAATTTACCGTATTTAATTCCAATCAGTTCAAGGAAAAATATGCCTTCTTCGTCTCGTTTGTAAGACTGAAAGTACCTACATTTGCATAAGTGTGTGCATAATGTCTGTACGTGTGCCTAGTGGTCAAAAATCGATTTTAATTTTATTTATGAGTTCTATCTATCATTACCAATTTGTTTTTTAACTTCGATTCTAATTGATTCAATTTGATGATTTTAAATCATAAATATTATCCTTCCAATCAATTCCATTTTCAAAATTCAAATTTCTCGTCGTCGTCACTTCTATGGCCCGAGACAGTTTAAGCTTTAAGCGTACAGCGTTAAGCGCTTACAAATAGCGCTATTCAATGGGACATTAGTATTTTGGCGCGCAGCCAACAGTGCTCGCTCGCTCAATATGCTTAGTGCTGTGATTTCAGTCTACAATGGTAAGGAGGGATGCCCAAACATGTGATGTATCGATATAATATCGTATCGTAACCGTATCGCATGCTTTTGATTTAGGAATTTTGCGACGAGAAAAACAAACTTATTTTATAAATTAAGTTAGTATTTGATTGATGTTACTAAAAGGTCCACAGATCTGTTTACCTAAAATAATCCATGACTACTCGTACCTAGAAAATTGGCTAACCTAATTAACAATATTGCCTTGGATTTGTACCTGAAAACTTCTTTGTTTTTGTGTAGTAAAAAATAATCATAGATTGTGGAGATGCGTATCGTATGATCAAATAATATATTTAATATCGATATATCGTATCGTGCTGTATCGATATTTCGATATATCGTATCGTAATGGGCATCCCTAGTAATAGTCTGTTACATTCTATAATAAGCATTTGGACAGATCATCAAAGATGTCGCTGTTATAGATATCATAGAACATAGACATTGATTGTTGTCGCTTAGTTTTATCGCTCGCAAACTTTGTGTTTTATTTTGTAGTGCTCGTCTACTAAATATAAATTCATAAACGATTATAAACATGTCACTAATAGAGACTACGCGTGTCTATTATGAGATTCGGTACAGTCTAGAAAAAATATGAGAGACACTATGAAATTTTCATATGATAAGGTAAACTCGATAATGTAGAAGTTGAAAAACCTTAGTTTAGGAAAACTGCTAGGCCACATAATGTACACAGCCCCTTAAAATAGTAAAAATTCCATACGGACTTAAAAATATTTTGTATTAGATAGATAATTTGATTTTGTCGCAATCAAAGTAAAATCTATAAAAGGCACTAGAATGTTGACGTCTCAAACAGATACAAAGTATATTTTATAGTCCTGTCCCTTCTATTTTCTATACGAATGAAAAGGATAGACGCCTCGGGATGTCGCTTGCATTCTCTACAAATAGCATTAGTCAATGGGACGTTCAGTATTTTGGCGCGTAGCCAGTTAGCGCTTTTTGTTTTCCAATACGCTCGAGTCTTTAAGCTGTTTTGCTGCTTGTCACGCTTGATGGGTAATTTACTTTTGAAAATTGATTTTGGAATAGTTAAACTGTTTCGTTCGGTCCGGTAATGTCATGTAGATATTATTGCCAACAACCAATAATTTGCGTGGTGTACCTACTATTTTTATTAAAACTGCATTTTTGGTGTACCTACTCACAATAAAGAGTAATGTTGTTTTTCTTGTTATTGATTTTTAGTTTTCCGTCTTTGTCCGTTAATATTTTGCAAGATAAAATTAATGGAACACTGAAAAGCAAAGAAAATAATGACATATTTTATTCCAAATCTGTTTCCCAAGTCCAACGTCATTCTTTCACTCTCACTCAAAGTCACGATTAAAGTGATAGAATGAGCTAATATGCGCTCAGTTGAGCTGAACCTATAACCGCAGGTATGCTCGTCCCACCCACATAACCGTTCTACTTCTTCTTATTTCCATGTTAAAACACCCCTTGATAAAAATTTAGTTAACGTCTTCTTTATTCAAGTAAGTCTCAGACACGCTGGTTTCATCACAATATTTTCCTTTATTAGGTAGGTAACATTTATTTCATAAAATGCCCTTGTCTTAGAAGAACTCAAATAAGAGACGGAATTCTTAGCCACTTGGATACCTTAACGATAGGCCTACCCCCCTATGGACATCACTCCCAGTCCTAGTCCTTCTAAATCCAACGGCTTTATTTAAGTTGACATCGTTGCTGACGGTACAGTACGCAAATGAAGTGGTCTCGGCGGTTTTGTTGCGCGGTAATTGATTGGGAATGCTTCTATAATTAGGAGCGTGACTTGTTGCCGACTGTACCTACCTATAGCTGGACATAGGAGTACGCACTTGTAGGTAGGTAGATAGCCTATCGATCGTATGAGTCTAATGGGAATGTTTTTAGTTTAGAGTTTTGACTTAAACCATTACGCGTTCGATTAGTACCTAGATCCAGTTTAATTTTAAAGTGCTTGGGTAGAGATCAAAACAAAAAGTTGTACCTAGTCGCATAAAAAAATTGTATTACTATCTTAAATGCAAAATGATTTGAGAGAAGTAGAGTAATAAAGCGGCAGTCTTTCATGTTATTGACTTGTGTATCGTTTAAGGACATATGGTTGCCAGAGATACTTCATTTGATGTTCGTAGCTATCTTAGAACTGATAACTAGCTAACATTATGGTTGAATACCTATTGATGCGATTCTTTACATAGAATCTCTGTCCTTTTTGAGGTTGGTTGCAGGTGTCTATGCGTGGCAATTCCACTTAATCCGTTTCCTACTAATTTACTTAAAAAATAACTTTTAAAGCCATCATACAGTAATTCACAGGAAAATCGGAAGGCATAAAAACACACAATCAATAATACCCACACGTCTATAGCTAATTTTGTTATCCAATATTAATTAGCGAAGTTCGGCTCAGATGAAACTGATATTTAAATTTACGACCATAATGACGCCCGGTTGACGTATTTATGGTCAAAAGTAAATATTTTATCGGGTTTTAGGATTCCGCACTCTTCACTAATAGGAACCTATAAAAACAAAAAACCCGATTGTGGGAAAGTATTTTCGTTATGTCGAATTTAGGATGTTTTGGGTTTCATTTATTTATTTTTATGCACCAGAAAAGTACAAAGGTGGACTTAATGCAAATAGATACATACTTATTTGCAATTAGTGCACGGTGTGTAGCCTTTAAAAATTTTTGGTTTGCTCTTTAATTTGTTGCCCTTTTATAAATTAGTACTTCAGTTAGCACAATCGTTAGATATCTTATCTATTTTATAAGGAACCGTCAGTATGCGAGCAACACGCACTTGACCGGTTTTTTTTTAATTAATTTGACCGAATTAACGAACTTGTTAAAACGCCTGTTCCAAATATATAATTGGTATTAATAAAATTGAATAATCACCATTATGTTTATGGCGAACGATTATCGTTTATCATAATTAAGTTACAATCTATAAAAGCATAAAAATAATGGGCCCGAAACGAGTATGATAAGTTAGTTGTGTTCTCACACTATGGTCATTAAAATTAAGTGAGTTGCACAATATTGACTTGATTTTATTTTAATGTGCTCTCAAAAACAAAGCTTTATCTAGTGGGATCATTGGAGTTCATTTGAGAAGGTATCGTCACTTTCGTAACTCGCCCTGATGCAGTGTGTTCTTCAGGATCCCTAATCTATTACAGTTGTGCCTTAATGGCAACATAATGGATTCATTTTGAATTCATGATAGTCAATGGAGTGCAGTGACCCCTTTCCGTAAGGTGGACTGTGAGATTATTTACTTTAAAAGTTGGATATTGGATGAATTTGGGTATACACGTGACCACTTAAAATGGCTTACAAATTTGTTTCTTCTATAATTCACTTCACAAACTCTCAAGATATTTACTGAGCAAATAGGTTACCTATTCGTATACTGTCATTAATCTACTCAAAATGAGTTGTAAGTTCGAGGTCTTTTGTAAGCTGACCGCATCGGTCTACCTACGGACATCGTGGGGTGTCTTACTGTCCAGTAGTATGAATGAAATAGAAATGGCAATTTAATAATGAAGTTATCTTATATACGTGAAGCGAAAATTTTTTGGTACTTACCTACAATTTACAGCTCACTGGCGCGAATGGAGCAGTTTGAAATTAAAGCTTATTTGGAGCTCTCCAATTGCACGAATTCTTATATTTTTTAATAAAAATGTATTAGAAATACTTACACGAAATTCGCCAAAGAAACACGCCACGCACACGCATGGTTTGAGTGATTTTACATGCACAGTCACAAAGTCAAACAAACATGACGTGTACGTACCTACCTACTATTTTGCACACATGACTTGTACGTACTAAGTATTAAATTTAATACCTACTTAAGTTATTTAAGTAGTGGGCTAATTATGCAAACTACACTGGAAAAAAAACATCAAAGTAAAAAAAAATATTTTTGCGAACAGATAACAAATTTGACGATGTAATTTTTAATCTGCATCGCTTAATGTTTATAATCTGTGGCCGTTATTAATAAATGAACATGTTAATGCGCATGCGCTGCCCCAGCGGGAAGCTACCCACCGGACTCCCACGCCGCTCCACACAATGCCAATATTAGGTACATTGAAAGCTTTGAATGTGCTTTTGAATTTGGAGTAAAGAATTCAGGGGGTTTCTTCTGAATGTCTTACAACCAATGATATTGCTTACAACCATTGCGATACGTCATGGTAGATAGCTCTATTTTTGTTAATTTGCCTAATCGTTCAGGACGATAGTCCGGCGATCATAAACTTTGCTATTTACACAACAACTCATGTCATTCATAAAAACTAACATAATCAAATCTCTATATGTTTCAAAAGCGATTATATAAATTTATATCAATAAAAAATGTAACCGTGTCATCAGTCCATACTATTAGCACACTAACCACTAATCATCATATTAAAGGTCATTAAAAACGCGCATCAAAAAAAACCTGTTCCACACATATCAATAAAAAACTCTTATCGAAATTAGTCGCGATTATAGAATCGATACCACAATAAATACGTCCGAACCTCCAAATACAAAGGTATTAGCAAATTTATCGCTACCATTCTTAAAACGATAATTTTATTACTAGAGATGCGCCGAATATTCATTTGGTATTCGGTATTCGGCGTATTTGGCATCTTTTATTTACTATTTGAAGGCCGAAATATTCAGTTTTGATTGCGAATATATTCGGGTCGAGTATTTCTATTTCCTTGGCTACACGACTAGGTATAGAATTAAAAGACAAAACTTCTTATGTAAGATTTGTCATAAGTCAAAGAAATCCTATGAAGCAGAAATCAATTTAACTTCGATCAAGATTTATTTTGAAACCTCAAGTCAACATAATTTATTCTTGACGTATAATTAGTACGTATAATTAGTATAGTCATATTTAATGACAACCGAATAATTCGACCGAATAGTGTTCGGTAAACGTTTAATCAAATAGTATTCGGTATTCGGTTATTCGGTGGAACCACTATTCGGCGCATCTCTAATAATTATGGCTCAAACCGACTATGGTTCCGAGAAGGTTATTATTTACTACCTGACAACAATACGAACCGCGGGCAGCCGCCGATGACAAATTATCTAATTCGCCACACTCGATTATTTTAATTAACTTAAACCAGACCGATTGCATAAAGAGGAAAAAACAAGCCAACCTAAAGAATGTTTGATTCATCTGCATATTTGAATGTATTAAGTATACTTATTTAGGGTTTTCGAGGTTTTTTTTTGGGAAGATTGAGAACATAACTAACCGCCTTTCAAGTTAAAGTAATCCAGTAATTAGTATATTTTCGCTTTATTATCTAGATCTTTGGTGGTTTGATTAGGCAGTTGTTCCTCTCTTCTAGTCTACGGATGTGTAAATAAACTTTATCAAGTATAAGCTTTATTAGATTTTTATGCTTTGAATAGGTTACTGTAATGATGTCTTCTTTATGCTTTTGAAATCAATGAAGTTAGTACCATCGAGCTGTTGTAATGTATAATATTGTTATTATGCTATTATTGCGGGGTATTGTCATAATCTGTTCTATTATAAACATGATGACAGATTATAGAACTCCATAACTGAACACCATATTATCATTGTATTATCTAGATTATCTTTCTACTGTAATACCATTAAAATTTCTCAAATATTACTAACTAAATTTAACTCTAAGTCTGGCTGTTGGCTCGTTTGCAAATTGGCGAATTTAGGTCGGTTTGTTTCGTGAAAGAATGCGACGAAAAAGGAGCGAAAAGCCAACGCTTTTACTGGGCATTTCTAATTGGTTACTAAAGGTATTTGGACAGCTTTTTGGACGATGTTTGCGCCTAACCAAAACGCGAATTAAACGGTCATTTAGAAATATGAAAATCGAAACTTATACGAGCCTTTTGCCGTCTTTAATTAAGCGTGACACTTATTAGGAAGAGATCCCTAATTGCATAAGGCAGTACTGGGAAGGTAGGTACCTATGCCCTAAGTAGTAGGTAGTCACCAAATTTGAAAAGCAATCTAAAAATATAAAGAACTGCAGTTTCTCCCTAGACAAATAACAATAGTAAACTCTACTACAACGATTATAGCTATTTGTCAAGAGATGGCGCCACTGGAACCTATCCTAAATCACGCTATCGAGGTTTTCTACATTCGCTGACATACATTATAATAATAATACCACCCATAGCTTCTCATTCTTTTGATCAGTAGCGTGAAGTTGATATATTAAGTTTAAGTGTTCAACTAAACAAGTGCACTAGTAAAAGTACAAAGTAACAATTCTAGCGTAACTCGTAATTTACTGACTGTACTAACTGCAGTACTTAACCGAACAGCACTATTCATTGTCTTCGCCTGAAACGCACAACTCTTTGCGGATACAGTTCTGAGAACAACTAAAAATATATGCAGTTTTATGTCGCAAGTAAACCGCTTTTGCTCTCACGATTCTCGACTTTATTTCCTTAGGTGTAGGGGCTATAAAATTGGTCCAATTAGTAAGATTGTTTGCTAATTTGCTGCAGCAGGAAGCACGGATGGCGTGATGGGGATCCCAACAGCGTATAATCTTCACCTCTGATGTTATCTAAAGATTTATTATGTTCCGTCAACGTCCGCGAGATGGCAGCACGCATCACTGAATGCTTCTGTTTATCTTCACCCTTTTATCGACTCTAAACTTTACCGTGCAAAGTGTAATTTCCTTGGGGAGCCGGGACCTCCCATATTGTTGGGAGTACTTAAGCGTTTAAGCCTTTTGTAACTAATTTCAACTAGGAGATCCTTCAGCGGAAATGTCGCTACTTTGTTAATAGTTCTTGTTAGTAGCTGGTTCAGTTTTGATTGATATATTTTTCATAGTAAGTATACCTACAGTAAATTCAACTTTGTACAAAAGACTTGGAGAATTAAGTTAGCTCTATGTAGAGTAGATAAAACGGGCAAGAAATCGTTTAAGTACCTATCGAATGGAAATGATTTTTTCTTAAAACAAAGACAAAAAAGGTGTAGAAATAATTGAAACTAATGGATTGCTTTCAACTAAAAACTATGGTTTAAAATAAAATAATGACTAACATAAAAAACTAACATGAATATTTATCTATCGGAAAATTAGATTTCAGAGCACGCAATTAATTGATATAAAATATAAATACAAAGACAGTTATAAATGCAATTAATGTCCACATAATAATTAACTTCCGTGCGTAGGGTCAATAGCAAACGAAGGACAAATGATTGACATAAAACGCACATACTTACCTACCGGCTAATGAAACGTTTTTTCAATTGGAATAACCGAACAATTTACTCGCGATCCTGGCATTCGATCGGGCGATTCGCACGCAAACGAATCGATTAATCGCCCCGTTACACCGTCCAACCACCATGCGGAGCTACGCGTCAATAAAATACTTGTAAAACTATCGCAAAATGAATTAAACAGATGGAGAGCCAATTAGGAAAGGCAATCGTGCGAGTACTGAAGGAAAAAAGACCTTAAAGGGGCCGCGAAATCGAATTATACCTTATTATTTGCGTTGTAAGGTATCAATTTGAATGGACGCCGAACTGGTAATAGGGTTTCGGGTTACAAGCGCTAACGAGAGCTCCGAGGCCGATAAGCCTTTACAGTTATTCTGATAGACAAATATGGACGTATTTATCTTTAAGTTTGCACTCGGTTTAAGGCGCGTTATGTCATTATATGCCGCTAATTAGCTTAATGTAGAGACGGCCCGACAAATTCGCAATAGGACTGCCTAATTGGTTACCGGATTCAGTCATGATTTATTTGCTTGAGTACGTAATCGTGTTTGGTTTTGCTGGATTTTTGCGTAATGTTTGCGGATTCTTAAATGCTTGCGGGTAATTTTGTATGATCTTATACATGATCTAATCTAAGTATACATGGCTTAAATTAAGATCAAAGTAAAGCAAATCGGTAGATACTAGAACCTACGTACAAACTCCTTGTCAAATAACAAGGCGTTTTAAAAAAAAATCTATATGTACGTTTTTGGGAATTTAATTAAACTTTCAATGTTATTGGTTACTTTCTTTGCTTTTAAACAAAAAAAATTAAAAATTA
>DWIY01000184.1:0-16017 GCA_018248615.1 Erynnis brizo brizo
TCAAATCGCCTCACGATGGCCCGGCTTATCGGCTGTCCAGCGTACTAGTATAGTATATATACAGGTCAGTGGGGTAAAAAGACCATTAGGTAGGTATAGAGACGTAAATTTCTCATAAAAAACGTTTCTCAATATTTGTAAGTGTCGGGTATTTAGTTAATGCACATTTCTTACACGAACCAAATAATATTCGGTATTTCTTGTGTTTAAATAAAATTAAATTTATTACGAAAATGTATTAAAAATGCAAGTTACTTATTATACATACCTCACACCTACACCAACGAGTTGAAGTTACGACATTTGTTACTCAACAGAAACTTATTAAACGCATAATAAGTATTCAAATCTAAAATTGTAACAAGAACAGCGATTTCATCAGGTCAAATTTCGAAAATTGTCGTAAAAATTAAATAGAAATCCAGTTAAGAACGTTAGTTTAATTACTTTGAACAATAGAGCCACAATTAGGCAATTGGAACGGCTTAGCCACAGGTCTACGAGGTTCTCATGTAACAATAAGAACCTCCAACACTTGAGAAGCTTAGATGTTCAGAATTAGATGCCAATCTTGGGTAATGGGTGTAAATATCAGAATCATTGTTTGTTTTTGATATGCATCTAATTCAAAAATCTCGCGTACGAATCTTAAATCGCTTTTTAACTGTTTTAATTGTGTTCTGTCACTTGGAAGAATTTAATTTATCTGAAACGGAAGAAACGAACGTCATGCTATTTTTGAGGAAGAAAGCTCCTTTGAAGAAGCCAACTTAAATTAACGGTTTAACTATGTACCTATTACGTCGATAACTTAAAAAATTCAAAACCTACTTCATTTTTTATGCTTTTACATTGCTATGTCCCACCACCGATTTTGTTCGCATTTATATGTTAAATAAATTAAATATTAGAATTAATTTAGTAGCACCTTCACCGTTAATAGCACCAGCAGTTAGTAAGAAGCACGATGGTTTTGAACACCTTGATTTAACCATGTGACATTGCTGAAAGAATTGCCACCACCCCTAGTGCGAAATTCCGCGTTTATCCGATCACATCTCACCTTCTAACGAGAATTGACAATGCAATTTCGAAACGCTAATCTACCGAAATGAAATATTAATCTTCAATAGTTATCGAAATAATAAATCGCAATTGTCGATGAGACAAGCACTGATTCTCATTCTAATTACGACGGCCATGATGGCAGCCATTTTGTAGACTCCCATTCGCAGAGCCTGAATGCTTTTAAAGCTACAAATAGAACAGTGAAGATTAATGTATGGACCAGCAGCTCTATTTATTTGAACACGGAGTCTTAACTTATCGCTGATTCAATCTGATTCGTAATGTCAAATTTACGATATCTATATTCTTAGGAAGAATAAGTTCGACTTTTGTGCTTTAAAGCACTGAATATTAGGTATAGATTTACTTTTAATATGATCGGATAAACGCCGGTAACATCTTTCAATCGTGTGTTAGGTGCGATCGAGAGCGGTGCAGTGTGTACGTCCCCGGACTCACCGGCGCTAGTTCGCGTCTTGTTGGGCCGGGGTTTGCTCTGTTGCTGCCCACTATAACCCTTCCCCTGGTAGCCGTAGTAGTCGCCGCCGGCGGCGTTGTATTGCGCGTTGTACTCTCCGGAGGGCTGACTCTCCTGAGGGCACGAGTCGGGCTGCGCACCTTCTCGCTGCTTGGAGGGAGGCGCGCCCATCATGGGCTTGACGTCCCCGCAGAGAGGGAGCTCCTGTTGCTGCTGCATGAAGGCGACGCTCATCGCCGTCGCGTGCGCCACGGCCGCTTGGTAGTCTTGCTGACCGAGCGCCGCGGCCGCGACGGAATCCGGGGTGGAATCCTTGGGAGGCGTGGGGGGAAAGGAGAAGAGGGGATGGGGGTGATGATGCTGGGCCGGGGAGAGGGGCTTGTCGGCGGGCGCGGCGTCCTGCTGGAAGCCGCCGCCCCACGCGCCGCCGCCGAGCGCCTTAGAGTCCAGCCAGGGGTGCAGCGGCGTGTGGAAGTGCGGCCGACACACCTGCCCGCTGCTGCCGCTCAACGTTCGACCTGCACACACAGAAAACTTACAGTTATAACTGTTCTTAAAGTTACTTTCCATCTTTGTATCTGCGAAGGCATCGAAATCCATTGTGGCCAGCCCATTATATTTACCATACTTAAGATATGAGAACGCGTATTCTATTTCCCGAGTTCAAGCGGTTGAATCTCGGCAAGTTTGTAAGCATTTAACTCTCCATTAAAACGTTGACAAAGATCTGTCGACACGCAGTCGTCGTCGTACCATCATTAGGGCCGACGATTTCGGAGGCGTTTCGTCCCGCCCGCGATTCCGAAATTAATATCATTTGGACGTAACAGCCGCTATTTCACACGACATCTTCATTCTCGAAAATAGTACACGTAATTGTAAACATGAATAGGCTACTTTAATGCGTATTTGATAAACATTATAATGGCTATTATTCTTGGGTCTCGTTGCCGCGTCCGTGAACAAAGCCGCTCTTTTCCGAAATTACAAAAGCGCCGTGTCATAACAACGGGCAATTAAAATAGTGGGCCAACTGGAAATTTCATTAATTAAATCCTCGCTATAGTCTCTCCGATGATGTACTGAGGCAATTTGTTTGCATACATTTACCGTGCCTTTTCAGCGACGTAACTCGTCCGTAGGTGAGATCGCAAGGTCTTTAGATAGGACGATGAGATTAAAGCAAGCATTGTCGTGCTATTGATTGACAAATAACACTCACAGAATAATAATATCAGCAAATAGTTTCATCTATCGCTCGAATCGTCCCCAAAGCGTTACGGAATTAAAATTTTAGTTGCCGGCCTCACTCCCCTTTCAATTTGCGGAGCTGCGTCGACAATTATTGTTTATAAAAGTGAAGTCGAACATATGTACGGGTATATTTGATTGTAAGGGTGGCCACGGTAATGATAACTGTGCGACTATTGGCGGGTTAGTGAGGGGCCCATCCCTTGCACTTCCTGCAGGAAGGGTACTTATAGGTGGAACTCAATGAAATTGTGGAAGCACCCTGTGGCGCACTGCGGGAACTAATACTCGGTTTGCAAGTAAGTTGCCCGGTAACCTATGTTTAATCACATGGTTTTCGATTGTACATGATACGGCGAATTTGTTGCATGTAGGTACTAATAGGTAGGTAGGTACAGCTGCATGGGGTGTGGTAGGTACATCATCGGTTATGAATACATACGTGCTATTTGTTTTAGTTAGAATAATAATAAGTAAGTATCTTAATTTTAGTCGAATGAAAAGGAATGTCATGGAAAGTCCGATATGTGAAAAGTGTCGAAACTCATACCATTCGCTAATAAACATTAAATTTCAGATCCAATAAACATTTATTCTTCAAAACAAGATAAAGTACTTAAAACTTTATTTCTGTAGTCTGAGCTAAACTAACATAGGTAAATAATAGGTAACTACTCCTAACAACTAAGTAGGTAATGTACCAAGTACCTACCGCTAATACTAATGACGTATCCTATACAGAGCCAGAGTGCATCGAAGCACCCGTATCTATCCAGGTGTCGGTGCCCCCAGATTATCCGATGGTACCTACTGATACTATCACATGCCCCTACAAATAGGCAATAGGGTGTACCTACCCTATTGCCTCACAAAAAATAATTTCCTCGCAAAAAATTCACAAAAAAGTGTTGGCACTCGAGATATCAAAAAATATCTCAATCGGAAGAATTCATTGGTTAATGATCAAAATACATCACAATAAAAATCGACATTCGAATTTAGAATGGAAAAGAAATGACTTATCCAAATACCTAAGTCTTGAACTCTTTAAAAATGGAACGTTTTTTCAGCATTTTAAAAATCAAACATCTTTTTACAGCAAATCGATTTAAAAATCAATTACTTCTAATGCCAATGCCGTATGCATAGCGTAGAGGCGCCCACATCGCATTAAGATATCGATGGCTTGAGATTATCAATGAGATAACAAAAGTCACAAATAATAGCTAAAAAAACAAAACACTCACAAAAAATGTCAAAATTTGAAAATAGAATTCGAAAATCTGCGTTTTGGTCGGTCACACTCACAATCACTACATAAAAAATTAAAAATCGAATCAGTTCTAATGACATATAAAGCAAAACGAGCGTATAGACCCGCATCGCGTCCAGGTGTCAATGTCTCGAGATTATCAAAGAAATAATAAAACTAACCTAACAGAGATAATAATAAAAACAAAATACATCATAAGTAGGTAATAAAATGTCAAGATTCGAAATTAGAATCCGAAAATCTGCGTGTCTATAACAGAATATTGTTTCAGTTAATTTCAAAAATCGAAGCAGTTCTAATGACGTAAGCGCCCATAGACCCGCATCGAGTCCAGGTGTCGATGGAGAGATTATCGAATGATGCTGATGCTATCGCGCCCCTACCACGCGGTCGCAGTAGGAGCTTCGCAACACCCGAAAACTTTACCTACTGTTATTTATTGTGCCTACTAACTGCGGGTATTTTAATAGTCTGTAACTCTGTAGGAGCGATTTGATTTTGTAAGTTACATTTATTTCTTAGAAATTCTTTTAGCAGGCAAGTCAGTAGGGAGTAGTTGACAAAAGTTGTCATTACCTATCCCCAATATATCCGTCTGTAATTAATGAGTGATCCAATGCTGGATCGGGTCTCTACTCACATTGTAGGTAGTTCGTAGTTCATAACGTAAGCCTTATTGACTACACAGGTCTGTAAGAACATTACAACAGGAAAACTATCAGGCACGCAGGTTTCCTCGCCACGGTATTTAATTTTATAAGCGCCCATAACTTTTAAATCATGAAAATGCCACGTGTATTCGAACCCAGACCATTCGATTACCTCTTAGGTACTCGATGAGTCTGAGTAGTCGACGTTATTTAAAGTGTTTATGACCTCGTCACTTCTGGGACCAGTCAAATTGGATACATTTTCTCGATTTTCGGTAACCTTTATTCGTTCAAAAATAGCGCAAAGCTAAAAATAAAACAATAATAATCAATCCAGGCCGGCGTCACATTAGGCCGCGTACACACAACGTTTTGACAGCGTCCGCGACAACCGGGAGCCACCCCTCGCGCTCACAATAGCACCAGCGATGGCGGACCGATAACGCGCGTATGAATAATTCCTGTTATCGCGCCATCTCGCCACATGCCCTACCTGCCCTCTACCAAGTTCTCGCGAACGACTCCCGTACGATAGTTTATTACAGGGCTTCTCAACCTTTTTCCACGGGACAATTACAGTTAAAACCCCAGCGTAGATACCTCATCAAATATAACTATTCGTAATCTTATCGTTTCACGTACACCTTTGACTTTATAGAACATGGTGTACCTACCTCATTAAAAACACAAACTGTAGGTGCGACTTAATTTTAAAAACTTAAATAATAAGATTCCTATTCAATTTGGAATAAGAACACATATTTTGGTATTTTGTATTTCTTTTTTAATAGAATAAATCACATTAATGTGAGGAGTGGGCTTGTTTTTGTGGAAAAAAGAGTCAATTCTCTGAGTAATTTGGCTTAATTTTAATCTTAATTCATATTCAGTTTGTCCCACAAAGTAATCAGCTGAGCATGCCCCCATTACGCCCATTCGCGTCTATCACTCAATCGTGTACCTTCAAAGTAACGTGTACCCCACATTGAGAAACCCTGATCCGTCTATATTATAACTCCTTCCGAACCCGCGCCAGCGTTCTCGTTCCGAAACACCGAAACGTGGTACCAGCCAACCACCGCCACTTTTTATTCATTAGAGGGCTGCAAGTTTCGGCCATTGTGCTAGATACGCCGTTTCTGTGCCACTAAGCCCTGATTGTATGGGGCTTTCGTGTTTTCAGAGGTTAATAGAAAACAAAAACTTATACTGCAATAAAAACGCAGGAAATTGAATTAGAAATCCCATTTTGTTCGTTATCTTTACATTTAAAATGAATAAATGCATACATTATGAATGGATGACCTACAGAGAACAATCATCGTAATCCTCCGTATTCCGTAATAATGGAACAAAGCAAAGCGTTTAGATAAATAGACTCCTGAAATGAATGATACGTAGAGTAGGTAACCACATTGTTTACCTACATACTTTATAAATATTGTATTTATTACAGAGTAGGCAGTGTATTTAGTTAGGCATGCAAACCTATAAACATATCATGTAGGTAAGATGTAGCTAGTGAAATTTAACACTTAACCCTTGACCTATGGTTTTACAGTTAACTCAAGTTTTACTGCGATTTCATTAGCATGGTTGACGTATAATATTATCTTATAAAATCACATATTATTATACTCTTAACTATGTACCCGTATAATAAATTGTTGATCATTTGACCTCAAACAGAAAAAAAATCCTATCTGAGGTTGTATGCAGGTTACTTTTCTACTCATGAGAACTAAGATATTATTAGCCTCACAAAAAGTGTCCCCGACAACCATATACTCCCCAGCCGAAACACAAGACATGAAGAACTTCTTTATGTTTGTTATATTTATTTTGAATCAACTTAAATAATATTGTATATTACTTTAAGCAACGTTTAAACAAAGGATCAGACTTTTACCGTATAATTAAAATAATTAAATAATAAAATATGCAGCTTAAATCGAAAAAAATGTTAGCTGAGTTGCAAGTTCTCACAGCCGGCAACCCCGGGCGCGGCCGATTCGAACCCCAACCCCGGCAGATGCAGGCGCAGATCTTATCGCCACCACCGGCAGCGCAAGTGTTGTTCAAATTGATGTTTACTCGCTGTAACGGTTTTATGCAACCCTTCCGTCGAAGCTGCTTTCCACGCTATTTTTTAAATGGCATAACTTGAGCCAAACACTGTGGAAAAAGCCATAAGTTAAGGTTACCTTACCGCCAGCCTCGTAACCCGTCGTAAATTCATTTTATTTCTTGTGTTTAGGCTGGAGAGGTATAATTTCTGGAAATACTTTGTTTTGTGACGAACAATTAGCCCTCAAGAGTAGCAAAGCACATGCATACAACCTCAAATAAGATTTCTGCTCTATTTGAGGTTTAATGCCGGTGTCCATGGGCAGTGACTATTGCTACTGCTATATTGCTATTGCTACTGAATTACTATAAAAAAGTGTAAGATATCCATAGCACTGAATCTTTTAAAATGCACGTAAGCGTGCGGCTACGTTAATTTGTGTGCGCATTTGCGCTTGCGCTATGAAAAACGCGTTGCAAACGTGCTGCTACGAGCATCTGTATCACGTTACATATGAATTTGCATCGGTACAAATGCAAACAATCTGATCTGCTATATTATAATATCATTGGATCTGCTACTTTTACGCGGACAACCTTTGGAGAACGTGCGTGTGAAATCAAGAAGTCAGCGGTTAATTATAGTTCGTTTAGTCCTAGGCTTAAGTTGTTTTAACTTAGGAATTTCAGATGTGTCTTTATCTTAAATGTTATAAAATTTATATTCATACCTAACTACCTACCTACTCAATTGTTTACAATTTATAAAATCTCGTTGAGGTGATGAGGTGATAGGTTAGTATAATGATGTCTTCATAAACATAATGCCTTATTAAAAACTTATTGTACCATTAGAAATAATAGAAGAATAACAAAGCAAAGCGATCGTGTTAAGGCACTTACCCGATTGGAGCAAACGAAATTGCGCATTTGTATTAAAGATATATTTTTAATGTATTCAGTATGCATTGACTTCCGCCCCTGGCTTAATACTTCCACAAAGCATTAAGGCGTGGTCACACTAACGATCCCTCCTTTCATACCTTACCGGGGAAAATTGCCCCTTTCAGATCCATTTGAAGAAGACGCCTGAGATGATCCTTAAGTACAAAATCTTAAGATCGAAATTCCCTTGAACACCGCGGCTTTATGACACACAACGACTATAACTAAAGCGTTAATGTATGCGCCTGGAAGTATGCACTCTGCTTTATGCACGTCTTTCCGTTTTTCATTACATACAAAATATTGTTTGCATTTAACCGACGGTAATGTGCAATGCTCTCAAGCTTTTATATTCAAAGGGGTCCTTAGGGCTTTGAAAATAAAAGTGGGTTAAATGACGTAGGAATTGATCAAATACAGGGTTAAATGACGTAGGAATTGATCAAATACAATTTATAATAATACATTGATTTGAAATTTACATGAGCCTTTATCACCGCGTTTATTTGAATAAGTAGAAAATATAAACAAAAGGAACAAAAGTTAGCTTAGTGTATTCTATTATCAACTCTATTTTTAGATGCTTGATACACTAAATATATTCAACCTTATTAAACATAATTATACCTATTTCACCTTACTAAGGATTAGGTACTATTAAGAGTTGATACAGTTTTAGGCGATTTTTTAACTTATTTTTAAGCGTCAGTTAAGGCCAACTATAATGTGTTGTATTTTTTTTATTACTCGATTTAGTGCCGCTTATTAATTTTCATTATTTGATCCAGTATCTCTATTCTAGCTACTAATCGTGAAGGATATCGGGAGAATATTTCCCCATAGCGCGCAAGGCCGCGTCGCGTCGTCCAGTCTGCGCGCGCCGGACGCCGGCCGCATCCGCAAGTGACGCGTGTGTCCCCGCCTTTACGACCGCGTTCGACGTAGTGATGGACCGACGATTGGATGGAATGATAATTTTATGGTTAGATCGGGCCGAGGTCTCTCAGCTTTGCTTTATAATTATGACATTAATACTCTATATTAAATTTTCCCACTAAAATTATGCACAAAATATTCAGCGAATATTCCGCCGGTCCATCATAATCGAGAGAAAAACGAAAAAGATTTCTCCCTCGCCTCGTTAAAATATTTATCATGTATTTTGCCTTACATTCATTGGTTAACCATAAAGAAGATACTTACCTAATCTATTAGATACCTAAAAAAATTGTCAATGGAAAGATTGTTTTATTTTTATTTTCAGATGCAGCTCAGCTTATACTCATTACTCACAGCATGTGTTAGTGTGCCCGCAAATGTTAGGAACGCTTAGTTACAAATATTATTACCTGCTCACTGAAAGTTGTGTTCTTGTTCACTATTTCAATATGGTTATCTTATCTTAAACGAGATTTTTGTGTTTCCACTTCTTACTCTTGTAATTATTGTCAATTCTACGTGTCTACATTAATTATCCGTTTCACTTTAAAATTTCCATAATTTATTTAACATCTGCATATCCTCACAATCCACACGTTCTAACGCGGATACGCTTCTCGTTACATCACTAACACATACCAACATATCCCTTCCACTTATTGTCTTAGACGTGTTATCCTTTGTTGTTCGTCGGATCATTACGCGGCTGATCATCACTTGGCGGTGGTCTCTATGCATATTGATATAGAGGTTAAACTCCGGTGACAGCGTCCCTTGTGAAATGTCCGACGTGTTAGCGAATGATAAATGTAGGCGTCGGTATCGCGTATCGGATCGCCTCGTTCGCGCGCCGAATTAATTTTAATTTATTGATCGCTGTATCGACGCTAAGTATTTTAGGTGCCTACTTACTTCTAAAGGAACGACTCGTTTTAAATGGTTGTGTATGTTGATAGGAACTTTGTTACTACTCCGTGTTGTAGAGTGGAACTTTTTTCTTAATTCTTAAGTTTCATTTCTTTACCAAATGCCGCTATATCGGTGTAGGAAAAGTATTTTTTTCCTATTCATAGTTTTGACTGCTAGATTGAATGTTTATTTGTACGCTTTTAGATATAAAAACATCTTTTATGAGACTAATCCATTTCATTCAAGACAATATCTTTGCTGTCTTACGATAAATAGATGTGTGAATGCAAATCAACCAATAAAATATCCATACATACATACATTTTCACTGACGAATTGAATCGTTGACTGCAATGCCAAAGATTTTTCATCATTAAATACTACATTCAGGTTGCATTCATTGTGACCATATTTGAGGTCTCTGCCAAAAATGAAATTGCATATAAAATCCATTTCCGTACCAATGCGTAATTATTATGCGCGATGTATGTAAATTTAATCATTTATAGCGTGGGAAGATTGTGATTTAAGAATCAAGAATCTTTGTTGTTAATATTCATCATGTTTTATAGTGATCTACACTCTAGTGATCTGTTCTAAGCTAGACCAGATTTATTTTCAAATTCTTAAAAGTTTTGATCATTTTGTTTCAAATCAAATGAGATGTAGGTACTTGAATGTATTTTGAATTATTGAGAAGTTCGAGTGGCTCAAAGATTCTTTGAGATTCTTTTTTTATTTAAACAAATTCGTGCCGTTTGATTTTTTGTTATTAAACACACACAAACTAAAATATATCGGATAGCTTTTATTTTTAGCTTGAGTTTGGCACCTACCTTGGTTACCTATAACAAATATTTGAGCAACGGCAGTTTGGCCTTCTATATTGGTTGTCATAAATTAAAAAGGTCAATCGAAGTATTTGTTTATTTGTAACATGAGTAGGTATGTATGTAGGTACTATGTAGGTATTTTATAATACATCATGAAAGGTGGTGAATTAGGACGCACTCAGATTGCACACGATTTCGTACGAATTCAAGTCGTGCGAATACGTACGTTCACGCACGAACTCAACGTCAACATCGTCGCGCGCAGTTCGAGCGCTCCCATAGAGCGGTTTCAAAGGTGTTCGTGCGTATACACACGAGTTGAATTGGTACGGAATCGCGTCCAAACCACACAAACTGAGCACGGCCTTATTCTACCATTTTAATTCTCACATCTACATCCGCAATTATTAATATTATGTATATTATATTCATAATTAAAACAATCAAATTTCGAACATTACAAAACAGTTAGAGTAACATGTTTTATTCACAACATAATCATTCCGTTCGACGTGACCATGACAATTCAAAGAAAGAATTCACTTACTAATTAAATCGGATAGCCCCAACGGTATGCAACAGTCTGATTATAAGAGTATGTAAATTATCCACTTAAATTTTTAAGCTCTGAACAAAAATGTCAGTTTAACGGAAAACTGGAAATTCGATATTTGGTTTTGAATTTTTTTTACTTTCTTGTTGGGTGAATCTAAAAATACATACTGGCCACAGCAAACAAAACTGGAATAATAATAATATAAGTAAAATGTAGAGTAGGTTATCAATGTACACAAGATAAGAGGTAAAACTCTATATAGAGTCATTGAACGAACACAATACTCCAAAATACCTAAGTTATTCTACCTAATCCTCTAATTATTAATGTCATTTCAATCATATAAAAGAGTTAAAACAATTTAAAATTCTATCAAAACTTCACGACATTTGAACATTTGAACTGAACAAATTCAGGAAGAACCAAGCCTACCAATTTACGGCCTCTATAAAACTTCACCACACAAGTCGTCAATAACATTTACATTTATGTAACAGATTATGCGCCGATTCAGAATAGTGTCCTTCTAATACCTTTAAGTGTACTTGTACCCAAAAAATGTTTTACGATCGCCTCAGGCGCGTCCCGCATGGTAAATCGAGCTCGCGGGCGGTCACACCTCACGTCACCTTCTGATTGGATTATAATGCTTTTATATTACGATTCTTATGATCACGGGTGGCTACCGAGCGCCGGGTGGCAGGTGACGTCGAGAATAACAACTAGTGTCGAATGCAAGCGGATAATGGAGCCCAGTCGAGACGCCGACCTTAAGCTCTATTCACATCCACCCAACACGTTGCGTATCAAGCATCGAACTTGGCCGACACCGTCAGGCAATTTTTTCAGATCACCGACATCGTTGGGCCTGGCCTTGAGAAAACTAGATCAAGCCATCCAAAATTGAACGTAACGCTCGACGGCACAGACAAAACTGGTGCCGGACCGTGTCTGCGCGGACACGCTCCGATACCACACGGTAGATGTGAATACCTCCAATTACCTTGCACGGTGCAATATTTTTTGTCTGCTACGGCATGCGTCTGTCTCCATGTCTGTATATAGGAATAGAGCTTTAATCGAGCCAAATATGTTAGTTTGTAACTAAGCTACTGATCTCGCCTGTCTCGGACGTTTGGACATATCACGTTGAACTACATTTGCATTTCGAAATATTTCCAACTAATTCAATTTTATTTGCATTTGCATTCGTACTCGATCAAATGTTCCTTGCATTCTCGGAACGTGTCAGCCTATTTGACGCGACAGGAGCTGAGCCGTTGATTCTGAACGGTAGAACTTTACAACATCGTGGGTGTCTCGCCGTGATTTATAGACCCTATAACGCTTATAAACTTTCGATAAAACTATAACAACGTGTGGCTGCATTAATAAAGATGAATTGTGAAACATTTTGAACAGCGGGCAGTGCCGATTGTTTTGTATATTGGCCATTGGCGCGATAGGAACCGGTTTATAATGAGCTCAAAGTCGCTTTTTCCGCCACAATCCTACTGTTAGCATACCGTATTATGTATGATAGAGAACTTTATGATAATCAGATCAGATGTTTGTATCGGCGCTGGTAATAACAAATCTGGTAATCTGAGGCTTTAATGTTATACCTACTCGTAACTGGTTTCTTTGTCGGTAATTCCAAGATGTTTATGTGTCTGCTTCTATTTGAATTTTCATTGTTTTGTAATGGGTTATTATGTGATAGAGCCGTAGCAGCTCGCCCGGGAGGTTATTACCGCCACCTTTATAACGTACCTACATACTGCGAAACATCTTCTACAGGTTTTGTGTTTCTGTTGGGGAGGTGTGGTTGCCGGAGATATCATATTAGTCCTCACGAATAGCAACGCATCCTTTTACGACCTCAGGTAGGATTTTTATCCTATTTAAGTTGCTGGTTAAGTAATTACCAGCATAAGTAACACCAGATGGCCTGTACACCCGTTTGCTACTCATTTACAATAAAAAAAATGAGCGAATTAGCGGAGCGAATTATCAGCGATATAAGTGGATGAGGTAACGATTTCTTCTCGGTTGCAACGACACCGTGAAAGGAATTTCTTTGCATACAGGACATGTAATTTTAAGTGCATGCGCTCCGCATACGCAATGCGCGCGTCTCGTTGGAAGCCAGGAGGGCACATTGTTTTTATTTTATTTTCTTACGAACCCATCACTTCTCATTAACTGGCGTTTGGAGAATAACTTAACATCACTAATGTCCGGACACGAATTTTATTGTTATTGCATTTTAATAAATTTTCATTGTTAGGATCGCTGTCAATGGGGTGGCTTTACGTTTCCGACTGAGGAAGGAAGCAGGCTTTAGGAGTTTTGTTTTAAGGAATTTTGGGTTTCGTAAACTAAAACACAATAGAGCACTGGACGTAAACGTGATCGGCAAAACGAACCCACAAATGCCTAAAGACTACATGCGACTGATATTTAACTTTTTTGATATCTGTATGGGCATCGTGAGGCAATATTGGGAGATAAAAACGTTAGACAAGCGTGGTGTATTAAATAAAGAGTTCATAGATCCGTTAAAAAATCTAGTTGCGACCGCAGGGCCAGTCGGATATGTCACGGTACACTTGTGATCCCGAGATCAAAGAGGCCGCGAGCCGCGCAACTCGACTCTACAAAACTTCCACTACATTTGACACGACAGCTCTCCACTGATAGAGCACAGCTCAATAATAATAGCCACCGTTTTTTGTTGGTTATTTTTATTTGGATAACACTAATGAATCCACCTGGTTATTTGATATGTAATTAGATGGATTCCTGCTACTTTACGTAGAGCCATTTTACTCGTATCTCACACTGGGAGACACTATCCCGCCACCCTCGTAATCCGTCGTAAAGCAACACATTTAAGGCGACTATCTGGCTCTTCATGTGTAGATAGAGATAATGAAAATAGAGCAGATCTGTATGTACTGTATGTACTTTTTAACTTAACTCATTTACTCTTGCTATAAAGAATCCCTGTAATCAGCCTTCATGTACACTCAATAACGTAAAGATGGAATGTAACAAACGAACATATTGAGCATCTATTCATCATAAGCTATTCGGTTGTATTCGTTGATTGTGATCGAAAATTTTGCAACTTAAGTTATGCAAAATAAATGAATTTTTGTTTATTTATATTTTGTCATGTCTCAATCATCATCTCAGCATGGTATCCATGTTCAGTTTGGCACTTTAAATCCAAGTTAGTCTCACAATAAGAAAACAATATAAAGGTTATTATTTTATCCCGTAAAGTTATGATTCATCTGAGATTTAAATCAAATAGTGACCTGCGCAAGCGACAACCATTAGTTCTATGATCAGAACTTTACGTATAGCATGGTATGTTATCACTTCAATAGTTTTGCAACCTGACATTGATCATATCAGGAGCGTATTTTATAATTACTCAATCATTACAATCAAAAACCAGTGGCCTACTAGATATAATCTTTTGTCTACTCTAATTGAATAAAGTAGGACAACCCGTTACCCCTTCTACTAGCACAATAAAGGTTATCACTTTATCACATTTACCCGTTAAGTAGTTTGTCCTTTGCAATTCTTGTGCTAAAGGTTAGCCAATAACAGAAACCTATCTATAGAATCATGACAATAGTATCTCACATACGGTAATATTAGACACGACACGGGCAGAATGTGAGACGCTGCGATCATTTTAATAATTAATAACCATACGTCGGTCACGATGCCTATGATTAACTGTGATCTAACCAGCATCGGCTGCTCCGGGTTTCAACGTAAATTGTTTTCTAGGAAGCAAGTTCTTATTTATTTTAGGTTATAAAAGAGATTATAGGGTCTTGATTTTTGTCATGTTATCAACTTTTTCAATTTTTATGTCCCGCTATCAATTTATTTAGTATCGATTATACACTTCATGTGGTCCAATCACTCTCGTTTACTATGGGAAAGAAGTAGTGTCGAGTGCTGATTAAAAAAAATTTGGAAAGCTAGGAAACTTGACTTGAACAGGAAAAGAACCGGCCGTATTATCTATCTTAAGGAAATAAACACCTTTATTTATTTCTTTCTATTCGTGTTATTTGCTGTATACCTGCGTTAGCAAGTATTTAACAGTCGGTCGTGTGCTGTATACCTGCGCTAGCAAGAGAGGTGTAATTTTAACATGTCTAATGGGCGCCTGTATTACGGACATAATCGTCCAAGGGGCACCGCAGGCTAACGCAGATCTGGCCTGATTAATAGCCGCTATAACTGTACAGCAAATATACGCTGCTTCATGTTCGAGCCTCTGTAATAGTTGCGAGAAATACGACTTGTTTTTAGATTTCAAGCGATTTATAGACAGGTGATTTGTTTAGTTTCAACGGTGGAACTTATAGTCAATTTTTACTATGTTTGCGTAAGTAGTGAAATCGTAAAATATTTTAAAACCTACCTAACGAATATCATGAAAACTCGGTTTGGTGGTTTAAAGTCTTGAAATTATATATGGCACCCTTTTTCCGGATAAATAGCTTATTTTTAACAAAAAAACACAGATTGAACAACTTTAGCTTTCAAAATACATCAAAAGCTTTACATTGTTTACAAAAAACACTCATCGTACCGGATGTAGTCGGTAATAATTACTTTTGACTTTGATTTCTGAAAAAACAATAAAAGGTTTTTGACCGACGAATCGTATTTTATTTATTTTTGTTTCCCAAATGGATGCTTTATAAAATTGCACGCGATGATTTTATAAAATGAAATTGCATATGCGGAACGTTTTGTGAATTTGTAACTGCAATTTCATTTTAAATCCTCAAACAGATTTCCATTAGTCCCGTATCGTGTAAAGATTAATGGTATCTTTGTATTTCAGTTTTTATGTTTTTTGAAACTTTTTAATAACCATGTAATACCTAACTACTAAGCGGTGATAGCCCAGTGGCTTATAATTCGACCTGCATCGAGGGGTCTGGGTTCGAATCCCAGTGGCACGCACCAATGGCTTTGTAAAAAAGTTATGTGCGCTTTATAAA
>DWIY01000185.1:0-16009 GCA_018248615.1 Erynnis brizo brizo
CCGTTTTGGGGAAGTGTGATATCCGGAAATACTTATTTTGAGGTATCTCAAAATACTTAGGTTGAGATTGACTATCTTAAATACTTGTCTCCTCAGGAGTTCTATCTTATTGAGTTTGGACACTATCTAACTCATTTGTCATATAATTTATCCAATAAGTAATATCTATCATCAAGGTATTAACTTCCTGGCTATACACGCTACGAGAAATCGTTACGATCAGACTGCATAGTTCGAACGGTACAGTTTATAGGTAGTATTTTTTTAGGTACAAAAAATCGTACGAAGCTGTACAGTTTTATAACATACATGTAGCGATTTATCGGTACCGTTCGAACTGTACAGTCTGATGATCTGATCGTAACGATTTCTCGTAGCGTGTATGACCACCATTAAACGTTGTGATGTATTTTGATGACCATTAATTGCTGCCCAATTTCGATTTTTTGTTAACATTTTCAGACAGTTGACAACCCTATTTCATTGCACCACAGTATTAAATCTAGTTAATACGATTATGGTTTCATAGCTTTGTTGCGACAAAATGGATGGTTCTGAGCTTACTTCTATGTACGTGGGTTCGCCGCTTTTTGCATGTGGGAGTCGCTTAATGAGTGCTCTACACACAAAATATGCATTGAACTATAATATTCATTATGAATAGTATTAATTCACTAAAGTTCCGACTCACATGTCGCTTCTGACCATAAATCAAAAATGAAGTGTTGATTACAGTCATCACATAGACTATAATATTATAACTATAATAATAACATAGATATATTCTACTATTAATCATGAAAAATCGACACTTGTCAAGTATAGTTTGCGAAGCAATAAAAGCCGAAGCTCATAATAAAGCACATTATTATTATTATATACATAATAATGTTACTTGTGTCTGCTACTCCTTCATTAAAAAATATTGGATAAGGGTTGCGTGTGATATTTTATGGATTTAATCATTTAAAATTACCCCGTAAGTAGGTACCTAAGGCAATAATTTAGTACGGGGGAGCTGGCTGTTTATTAAAAAATACCAAACATATCCAAAAAACCGAGAAGTTTGAGAACCACTTAACTAAATAAGTACAAAAATTATTAAGTTATTTTTAAATATAAAAGTTTATCTTGGAGATTTTAAAGTATCTTATACATATTTAAAAGTTCGACCTCTCAGTCTTGTACTATGTAATTACAGAACTTTTCGCCTTGGCCCACACCTTAGCAACTTTTTAACGACATAATCAAACCGACAAACTGACAGCTATTAAACACACAACCATCAAGGGCTATCACGGAAAAGGTAAAGTCCACTTTATGAGAAGTGTTACGGGCAAGTGAAAGTAAATCTTATTACAAAGAAAATCGGTTCAATTTTAAATAATCACATCGAGATTCCGATACAATCGAACTACTTAATCGAGGTGGAGATAATAAATTCGGTATTTTATTAGTGACTCCGAGATCGAAGGCTTGATAGCGGTACCGGAGGTCGATTGTGATACGATCGGAACTGATCTCACACGAGTTAACTGGATTTAACACTTATGGAAAGGGTTAAGGGCAAACCAACGCAATAGCTATCTATAGGTATTGGTATTAGGTATGCTTAAAGTGGCCCAACGCCCCGTTTTGAACTGGTCAGTCCCGCTTTCAGTTACTATATCCCGGTGTTCCCAAGAACATCCTGGGGACACGAAAATGTGTCGTTTTAGAAAAAGAAGTAAAATACGCAGATAGTCACCAGAAAAATCAGGCTATGATGATAGACTTGCGCCTTGTTTACCATCAAATAAGAATGAGCGTACAGTAACCCGAACGTGACAAGATCTTATCAAAAATTGCATACATAAGGTAATGTATACATACATAAGGTAAGGTAATAGGCAAAATTGATGTTAAAAAAGACCTAACTGATTTCTTTTCCATTGTACTAAAGCCTCATGGCGATCATTGGTCAGAGTTCACTAATAACCTGATAATGAAAAAAATTAAAGTAGTAGTACAGTAATCAAAAAGCTTGTAGCAACTGATCACCTAAATAGAGATTGGTATTTACAGCTAAAATTTAGATTTTGGTGCGTCTATATATTTATGATCGAAAGCTATATAAACAAACAGCTACCCACGCAAACAAGAAAAAGTATATTTGCGCGGATATGCGTAGACTGGAAATGGGTTCATGTCTATAAATTTAAAATCTTATACGAATCGTGTGAAATCAGAACTATGGACATATTTTGTGTTCGGAAATGCGTGTTAAATTACCTGGTTCTACCCACTTACCGATTTAGTATGGTAAGCAGAAATTGTTTTGCTATATTGCTGGATCTGATGCTGGTCTCCTATTATTTACCTATACCTAAGTTTTAAGATACAAGTAATTTCTCTAAAATTCTACAAATTCACAGTTAGGATTAGTTCTATCCGTAGATCCAAAGATAGAGACACCATGAATATCGTTATAGCGAATAAGCGAACTCGCTATTATTAGGTACTCGATATAAAAAAGTAATTGAATAGTAGAAGACTGAATATTTGTAGCATAAACAGATTTTGTAGATAAGAAAAGATGACAATATAGATGATATTCAACGATAATGATGATGATATTCAACAACTACAAAAAGTATTGTAAAAGTACGAAGTCATGAACGTAAATTCTAAAGTACTATTAAGTAAAATGTGAAGGAAACTTAATATCATTCCTTAGACAGAAGTGGATTACATACTGGTACATTACCTGGCATTGAAAGATTACTTATTCATTGCAAACTAAAGCGTAGTGCTAGAAATGAAAAATGCCACTCCAGTATTCTTAGCAGAGACGGGTTTGCTTGAATGGTTGAAATAGAAGAACAAAAAAGTGTGAAATCAAAGTAAGTAACGCCATTGAAATTATAAATAAAAAACGTTTGGATCTAAAGAACGCTGTTTCTAATGCCCTTTTTGTTAGTGAACGTGAAAAGAATAAAACAAAAAACCGAGAAACGCGCTAAAAAGAAATTGAAATCAAGGTTACACGGTGTCGCAATCTTTCAATACTAGTCCAAGAACAAAGAAACACGTGGATGTATGTTTTGGTTTTGATTGCTTTAGTAATTCAATATACAGTATGTTAAGCGACAGGGTTTGAATGGTCTGACGCAACGAGACAAAAGGGTTTTCTCGCGTCTCATTGGCAGAGTAGTTTTCTTCCCTTCCCTGTATTTAATAATTTGCTTGTTGTACTATTTTTCTTGTTGTCTTTTGGTGTACAATAAAAAGTAATGCTGTTGTTGTTATTATTTAAGCAAATTATTATTCTTAACTTCGTTAGATGTATATAAATAAAGTAACAGTTTGTTCCCTAGAATTTTAATAAAGCTTTTACCTACATTAAAACAGACTCATGTACAAAATACAAATCACATAAAACTTTAATATCTTTACAACGCTTGATAAACATGGGCGAATTATACACATCTACCACTAATTTACCTTAACGATTCCCATAGGTGTTCATTGTTAGGATGGCAGATAGAGTAATTTATTTTAGTCATTCGACGCTAATAGCAGGAAGCTCATCTGGAATAACAGGACGAGGGTCATTATGTAAGCTTTGCGTGTTCGAGTTACGGATTGGACGTTATCATTATGCGAGCATCAAATGACATGGTAGTTACCTGCGAAGACACCTTGATTGAAATGACTTTAAAATTACCAGTGGAAGGGCCTCTTAAACACATTATAGCTCTACTGTAAATAAAAAACATGAAGATTGTGTAATATTTTCTTTAAACAAAATACTTAAGTAGGTACTATTAACATAATATACTGTGGAAGCCTAAAACAAAAGACACAAAATTGAATGCTTTCGAGAACATAAAAACGCATCGATATTATAATCGATGACATAAAACCATCAGCTATTTGCTAATAAAGCTATAACGCTTCATCGAATACGGTTAAACAAAAAAAGAGTCAGAAAAAAAAACGAATAGGTACGCTTAAGCCAAGCTAGTGCTATCCACAGAACGTATAATGGTTAACAAAACAAATGTGGGTAGATAATAAAGATAACATCGAAGTCGACGTAACGAAAAGCAATACCCTTCTAAAATCATTAAGACCGCAAAATGTTTCGACATCGCGAACGTATTATTGAAAGAGCTTCGCCCACAGAGTAGTGGAGAGGCTAATCAATGAATCAATATAAAAAAAAAAACTATTTGTATGACACAATGTAAGAACTGTAAGACCAAGTTAAGCCCAGCTGTAATGGCATAAGATGTAAGGATCATTGTAGGGATAGTACCACGCAGTTCTTAAAGGGTACAGCAAGCTAGATCAAAACTTGCCGAAGACTCATACGAATTGACCGTGCGTCCTATGAAGTAGCAAAACTTATAGCGTCATACATTGCATTTAGTACCTATCGTTGATACTGTTGAAGATGTCGATGAGTTAACATCAGGTGGTTTGTGCGCTTATTGGCTCCTTTAAATACTTTTCACAAGATACTATGATAGAGTTCGAATAAAATCAACATTAATCAAAAGAAAAATGGTATATGTAGAAGAGATATCTATTAGTAAGAAAATTGAAATTACGGAGAAATCTTTTGAGAAATATCTGAGTAGCATTGTTATCTCAATAAGGGAGCTAGGTAAAATAAATCCGAAAAGAAAAATATAGCACACTGCACACACACTACATACTAGCAATTCGTTTTTTGCGGCCGGTGAAACTAGTGCCTAAACCCATTGACAACGGCGGGTTCATTGAGAATATTAAGAAATAACAGCTGGCCGTAGTAGACCTCTTCATCAGACAAAAATAAGATAAGATAACCCATGATATCCATGAATGGGTAAGATATCTGATATAATTTAATTTTCTGTTTCGTTATATTGTTACAAGAAATGTTTAAAAATAAAATAAAAAAATCCAGACATAATGATTGGCAATTGGCAATGTATGTGACCAGATAGTCACGTTATTGGTATGCCTAATTTATCTAAATTCTAAAAGCATAAAAATATACATTTTCTATTGATAACTTTTATCACTGATAAAAACTACGTAACTCGGATTATGTTTACAGTAGATAAAGGTATGTACTATAAATAAGAATACAAGAAAACAATTATTTTATTACGCTAAGAGCAATTAAGCAAGATAATCTTAAAAGTAATTGAACATTTGTTACGCACAATTACAGAAATGACACAATTGATCAAAAATTTACTACGATTGATAATAAGGGATTTATTGTTATGTAAAAATGTATCCATGAAAGTGGCCAAGCGTGACTAACAGAAAATTTCATAGTTGAAATAAGAAATTGTCTTGATGACATTCATTATTATGTTCTAGATAAAGAACTTTCGTCTTTAAATGTAGTACAACAGAATTTATTTTAAATTGTCTATGAAAACTACGTAATAAAATCCTTAACTTTTACGGCGAACACATCACGGAAGACGGTTTCCAAATTAGTGTGATATTTTTAGCATAGTCATTATCATCATGTGAAATTAATTAAAATTTTATTGCAGTCCGTCTAATCAGAAAACTATTTGATCTCAACATTTTAAAACTCAAGCCATTGATGTTAATTAAAGGAAACCACTTACCACAAAAGGATTTATATTAACATCTCACCTTTACCTGAAACGACAGAAGATTTACATTAATTTGTGCACTCTTGAATATTTATAAGTCATTATATTTTATGAGGCATGCTGAAGTTTAAGGTTAAATGAATTACATTATTATGCTACTATAAATAATTATGAGCGTTTCTTAGACTTGCAAATTTAGATTACAAGATTAAATAAATAAATGTCGTCAAAAGCAGAATAAGTTTTCTGTATGACACTTATAGAACAAACGGTATCGCTAAAACGCTTACATATAAAAGATTTACGAGAAGGTAGGTCAAGACTAATAGAAGGTGAATATCAAAACAAAACCGGGAGTCACTATGCAAGCTCATGCAACTATTGAACGGAGTAAGTGTCGTCGAATATTTCATTAGCATAGATCAACCCACACCCTAAAA
The DNA here is from genome assembly GCA_018248615.1 of Erynnis brizo brizo. Classification (NCBI taxonomy): domain Eukaryota; kingdom Metazoa; phylum Arthropoda; class Insecta; order Lepidoptera; family Hesperiidae; genus Erynnis; species Erynnis brizo. The sequence goes on from DWIY01000185.1 coordinate 6,050, forward strand.
CAGTGGGCGACTAGTGAAAGTGGTCCTACGTGATTGTCGAAATTAGGGAGTAGGTATGTACTAACCAAACTATAGACAGAATCAATGGAAATCAAAACGAACATAAATTATATAAATGCTCAACGAAACATCTAAAAATCGAATATGTAAAATAGGCTGATATGCTGTTAGGCTGTTAGGTACCGGTAATCTAACATCGTAGGCAATGAAAGAATTGCGAGAATTCGATGTTGCATAAGCCAAGTAGTCACATACAAGTACCACTTACTCGAGCTATTGTACAACATTCATGAGATGTTGCAATGTCTGCAAGATTAGTAAAAAATCTCTATAATTTTGTAAGTTCAAAGTAACACGACATGAAAAGATCTATAGATGAGAATTATATAGAGATAATAGTAGATAGGTAGTAGGTAATATAAGTATTTGTGCCTAATAGTTCAGGCTTGTTAAAATGTATCTAAGCTTAAAATACATTTTACTAACGTTAAGATACTCGTAACACACGTATTTCTTCTGTATCGACAGCCATTAACGTTGTGTTGACTCAAATGATGATCAAAGTAAACGATGCCTTCAGCCGTACGAAGTTCGTAAATTACATATTTGCACCACATTCTGTAACAGCTACCGGTAACCTGGTTCCAAGTAATAAGTTTCACCATTAACGTGGGCCTTACGAGATTTACGAAGCACCTAATTACACACCTTTGAATTGCACAAGCAATTTCTACTCTTATCCAAGGGAGATAATATCTAAAATTGCATTCGTCATCTGCAGACACTCAAACTATGAGCCGCTATCACACAAATTAGAAGCCGAGTATGGAGCTGTGCAATTAACAAGGCTAGAACAATTATCAATTGAGGCGAGATCTGGTCGAGCCATTAGCGAGTTCTGGCTAAATAATCATACCTATCGAAGCCCCTAAATTGCTTCACGTGAGCGTGATGCCATATTAAGAACAGTTTAGATCGAATTCGAGACAGAAAGGCGAGGGATTGTTCGGAGGGTCGATGAACTTATTATGTTTATTAAGATAATGTGTTTACCAAATGTAGTAAATAAAGTTAACTATACGAAATCTCGGCTAGACAAATGTTTGACAAACGATTAAACGATTACCACAGAATTGAAGAAAGTAGCACAGAAAATTCTTATACAGATAATGCTTAATCTTATCTGCTGTTTTATATCACAATCACAACCTCAGTAAAAGTACTTAAGAAGGAGTCTTAACAGTGTGAGTGCAGTATCGTCGATATAATCTTGCTGGTGATAAACGATGCAGCAACTTCAACTTAGTAGTCAGGTCTTATTCCGTGCAACATGAAAGTGTCCATGTTTCGTTGGAAGCATCTCAAATTAGCGGGAGACGACCGTCATCATCCACTTAGCACGTTCGCAAATCGCCATCCCAGCCAATCAAGTCGTTAACCTATGACTGCGTGCTCATTTCGAAGTTTTCTCCAGCCATCCAATACAAACGATGGATTTAGGAAAGTAGGGTGTCAAAAGCTCTATTCAAACTTCACACATTTATTTCACATCGTCATTAAAACCTTAACTTTATTCCTTTTGATCCCTTCACGAGATATTATTATGTATTTAAGTCGTATAATAATCTCTTCCAAATATACTCAGCCAGATACTGTGGCCATATGGCTCAAGGAAGGGCAGGGCATTAGCCATGCATGATCTACGTACGTTTAATGAAGACCACAAATGCAATGACGTCATGCACGAATATAAATTCAATATGGTCATCAGCTGTTTACATTGTGATTGTTAACATTAGTGCATATTAATTGTCTGTGCTAGGCGCCAGAGAAATTGTAATCAAGTAATAAGTCCCAATATAGACTCAAGATTGCAGAGTGTTTACTATAAAACATAGTAAAAGTAAAATATGTCTTCATTTCAGCAAAAGCGGTGAAACAGTATAAACGAATGTACAACAACGAAATTCCCGAATACGAAGTCACACCACGAAAATAAACGCCCAAACAAAAACATAATTTTCAAGATACGTACGAATCTTTAGCGCATTTCAAAGACTGTGGGAATGAAAATGCATCATGTTTCACAGTGAAACGTTCACTTGAGGTACACATCTAACAAGACCATACAGAAACAAATGTATATTACAAATCTTTTGTTAGCAGAGGAACACTTGCACAAACAACAGCTAAATTTACAACTGCGTAACAAACAGTCAATGGGAATGGAGTTATAACTGGAGCGTGACATCGAACCAAAACCCCACTCGTATAAAACATAGTTCATGCAGCAAATGTATAATAAATTGTCGGTGTCGACCAAAATAAGGGCATCCTAATGATTGGTAACAAAAGAGTTTGAGATCGGTGATGTTGATTAATAAGTCGGTTGGTTCTGAGGCAATATATTCAAATTAAAAAGAAATTTCTCCCGGCCGCCCAAGTCGACGCAAGGCTATTTATCATGATGCAAATGTACCAATGTTCTCTTTGTATCTTTTTGTTTACATCTGACCGTGTCCGCTCAGTACGTAGTTTCGATTCAACTCTTGGAGTTTATCAGTACATTTCATTTTGGCGTGAATGTATATGGATACATTCACGCTAAAATGAAATGTATATATGTGATAATGGTATCACAAGAGTATTGCGATTGCCCATCGCTATTATTGGAATGATCGATTATTTCATACTACATATTTTATATCTACCAAAACTTAATAAAATTTTATTTCATCCCATATATTTCATAGGTGGAAGTAATTTTTTTCTGGTTTCCTGTTTCCTTTATATTTGGGCACAGCTGGTCGTGTCGACTCATTGTCACGAACTTAATGAACCAGTCATTAAACATCTGATAATGGTGGAATTGTTTCGGGGTCTCTCTTATTAATTTGAAAATAATACTAGAACATAGGAAGGTCATACCGACTGAAAAAATCATTCAGATAAATAGGGTACTAAAATTTATAATTTTCAGTGCAGTAAACATATTTTAATAATACGCATGGGCGGAGATTTGATAGGATTGATAAGTGTATAATAATTGGATTCATTTGAATGTTCATCAGCTTCAACTGATAGGGATTTTGCACCCAAGAAATGAGAAAGTTTGGATTTTAACAATAAAGGGATAAATATGTATTAGGAATCCGGAAGCATAGGCATATTCACCAAAAAAATATATGTGCATACTCTTTTCTATCTCTGTATACTACTCATATGACGTCAACGGGGAGATGCAGAGGTCGTGAGACATCGGCCAAAAACGAGGTTCACGACGGACCATGACCCAGATTACGATGTTTGTGTAGTTGAATCAAGTGGACAGCGTCAAGCAACAAACAACAAATCGTTCTTGTATGTAAACACTGATTAAGCTTAACGACTACATTTATTTACTTCACTCCACCCTGTACGGAGGACGTTTAAATTTAAAGGCGAAGAAAAAATACTAAATAACCAGCAGTAATGAAAATATATTGAAGCATAGAAATAAACGAAACTGTGCAAAATTGAATGTTAAACTTATCCCAATGCTATTGATGCAAATGACGTCATTTGCGTTTTACGGAACCACGCTGCAGGAAAACACAATATTAAGATAACTTATGTTATTGTTTCTTTCACAATTTAGTGCCAAGGTAAAAAGAACTAGTTTCTCAGTATTTACCGTGACTAAGTCCTTTGCATTTATATTTAGCGGAGCATTAATCTCGTCACAGTATTGGAGGTCTCAAGAGCATAAAAAATAATACAGCTGGTTTGGTCAATGTCATGAATTGATCTGGTGTGAGTTTTTAAACGTTTTAAAAATAGATTGTTCATAGCGTCATCGTATGTTACATCATTGAGCATGGGTGTGTTATGTTAGCCTGTTTGTTTTGCCATAACAGCTGGCATAACTGAGACACCAATTCCTTGTTTAAAAGTATGAATTTGAGATAATAACATTTATTTAAAATCTCCACTATTCTTGACGAGTCTTTCGTAGATTTTACGATTATTAGTTACTACAAACTCTCAGAAGTTTTCAAAAAGCTTATCATAATATTGAATGACTGCTATTGCCACTAAAAGTTGACCATCGACGTAAGAGTAGCTTAACTTTACCGTTGCGTTCGGGTATTAATCTTTTTTTTAACTACTTACTTATAATACAAGCTTAGGTATGGTTTAGAAAGAGTTTCAGTAATTTAGAAGGAAAGGATTTTTTCGGTCCTATATGCAGATTAATGGGGAAATTAGGAGGCGTGTTCGCGTTCACATCGCTATGTGTATTATCGGTTTTCTTGTGCGAGTTAAATCATGATTGATGTCCTAGTTCCGGTTTTACTGAAAGCCTTTCGCCGGTATTAGATTTCTTTTGCTGCCAACACCATTAGTCCATGTTGTAAATGATATTTATGGTTTTTAACCTAGTTTTCGTTTCATTATTTGCTGCGTCCTGCCCATTTACAAGAATTTTAATATTGTAAAGTTATACTCGTATACGAAACGAAAGAATAAGACTAAGTAGAATAAAGGATCTAAAGATTTGCTTACAATAGAAACGTCCCTTATAGTCTATTTCTGTGAAAACGATAAGGATTTAGAAATAGTCGCCAGTAGGTAATCCATTAATAACCCACTGCAGGGTTTGGGTTCCACTCACAATGAGAATGATGAAGGCTTAAGTCCAGTCCTTAGAAATAGTAGCAGCGAAATTATTGATTATAATAATTTCCAAGATTGAATCCGTGACTCGTAGTAACAGGGCGCCGTGGTACCGCGGGCGCCATCGGTGCGCGTGCGCAGGGCGGATACGCTCCGTATTTATAGCCAGTTGTCTATTTTAGTAGCCACAGAGCCCCGAGCTGGCCATGTGCTGAGCACGTCTGGGATTCGACTTATTGAAATTAATTAAATTCCCTAAACACTGATTCACTGCACAATTGATATGTGGTTCCGTCTCCGTGTAATGTAGACGGACGTTGCCATCTGTTTCTTTGACGAAAATTATGGCACTGTCTTACGATTATAAACTGTATTTATGTTTGTATCAGGATTGGTTCTCCTATACGATATTCTAATGATGATTACGCAAATACCATAAATATTAAGATGCTTATACGAGTATATGCTACCTTTGAGAGGCTTTGAATAACAAGATTGACTAAACCTACCGCTGTTTGATACCTTAAGGGGAAGGTGAAGGGATAAAACACATCGGATGTGAGCAACGGTAATGAGTTGACTAGTGAAAGGAATCACCATATATGGAGAACTTTAAACTGCCTCCGTACGTGACTGGGTGTGAATCCATTACAATTGAAACGGCTAATTTATTTAAACGCTTACCTCACTAGACAGAATGCCAACTACAACTAAAGTACCAAAGTTAACCGTAAGTGGAAGTGTTTAAAATATTTAAATCACCTCAGGCATAGCAAGTGATATGTCAACAAACCTATTTGCTTATCGCGCAGTACAATGGAAAAAATTTAGCTGACACATCAATATGAGAAGTCCAAACAAAGCTATCATACCATTCTCATGACATTTGTCTACTCAACTGTTCTCAGGCAAGGTCAGGAGCTCGCACTCGTGTAGTTTACAAATATTTATCTCCCCACTTGCCACTAACACTTTTCGCGTGGGAACCTATACTGGCCGACCGTATCACTTATCACTGGACTTTATGTACTACAGCTGACCCCTTTTCGACAATAAATCCTTTATTACTTTCTTAATAGAGCTCAGTATCGACTGATGTCAATTTGGGTTCTGACGACATTAAAACCTGCGTTACCAGCAAAGCCTGCCACCAAGTTAGGTTTCTTTCTCAGAGACAAATTTTAGCGTTTCAGCCGATACCAGTCTAACGACTTTCATTTTTAACTAACTCAATGCTAGTTCATCAACTTGTATTGGTCAAACAAATCGCTTTGACGTTGAAACTGTCAACAGGATAAATCCAAACAAATATTGGTACGAACAATTTTGGGCGGTCAACGTTTAATGAGTTTATGTAGACCACCCATAAAGATCAAATATGTACGGAGTCCTTACCTACTTCTTACTTTGTTTATTGTTCTGTATGTGTCTTCAAGTAAGGTGAATAGTTCAAATAGAACTCTATGATCACAACTCCAATGGTTAGATAGAACTAATGAGTAATGACTATTTGGATCGATGCGTCATCGTGTCTGCTCGTTCTATACTGTTTCGAAGAGAAACATCGTAATGTGTAATTTTAAACATATACACGGAATTATAAACAGAACGCGTGCTCCCGATAATGTATTACATAACATAATGGTGGTATGTCGATCCGGTTCGTGCCCGAATCAGTAACTATCGGGAACATGCGGGTGGTCATATTGCAGGGCTGATTTTGAATCAATTTTGATAATAACCCTATCGTACTCGCTCTCATGTTCATTTACAACATGACTTGCGTTGGTCCTTCGTAGCGTGCTCGAAGCAAAGGAATAAAAGGAAACTGGTGATTGGAATTCAGTTCAATAATAGTATTTCATTTGACCATTACAAGGATGACTTGCATTCAATTGATCAATAGGCGCACTCAAGCTTGAAAGTGATAGACTTAAATTATAAAAGTCTTCAGAATAAAAAGTCGATGATTAATACTTGCAGTTAAGTGAGTGTCCGATGATGAATGAGGGTCTGAGATTTAGTTCAGACTGAAAATTACATCAAATGGGTTAATATGCAACTTTGTCAGTCATACCTATTGTATTAGTGATTGATGACAATGATAAACATAGAAAATTAGAAACTATATTACATGTTTATTTTAATAATAATTACTCGTTATAAAAAAATCAAATTAGTTTAATTAATCTTTACCAACATTGACAGCCCAAACGTTAACGATTGAAATATTTTTTGTTTACTGCTTAGTAGTTCTATTGCAGTGGTAGTTACTTTACAGACACGTAAAGCTACGAGTAAGTCGGTTTTTACTTTAAAGAACTACGCAAGGATGTTCCTCCAACGGCATTCTTTGTATTGCCTCATGTGTAGCCTGTGCCTCAAAAGGTAACAGAGAAATATTTGTACCAACCAGCAACATGTGTGGCGTGAGGCAGAAGTGCAATTTAAATGCTTCTGGTACATTGACCTGCCACACCGACCCCTCTCAGAGCCCGAGGGCTTCCTTCCTTGCGAACTGTCATGTCGTAATCGAACACAATAAGCGTTAAATTGTTTAAAACAATACTTACTTTGTTACTTTTTATATTAAAATCAGCTACCGTATTTCAGTAGACGATACACGCAACGGCCTGATAAATTTTACCAATTATTTTACTGAAAACGAACTGAAATATACATGAATCAGATGTTTCTGAAGGGCTGAAATACAAACAAGTCAATTACACTGATGAATAATGTTCCTTTGAAGTTAGCTTTTCAACCAATAACTGCAACGTTCGTGATGAGTTCAGACTCAAACACAATAATAAGGTCTTGACCAAAGGTCTTGAAAACATTATATCCCAAACCGTACATATGTATCAATGGATAAATTAACGGTATTCGAAGTATCAACACTAAGCAAATCCGGGGTGTTTTCAAAAAACTTCCCGTAGAAATCTGCAATGGTCAGAATAGTTTGCTCATTAACACTATCCGAAATATCCGCCGTCGGGTTCTCATAAACACAATGATTTATTGTATGACCTTTCATCGGAGAATGTTTGCTTTGTTGTGGCCTCAAAAACTAACATTAGCTCTAAATGAGAACACTATCGAAATAACGGCATACCGAGCGAAACAACGCATGTTCATAGTTAAATCTTGGTACGTCATACAATACAGTTTAAGAATTGAGTTAAATTCTGTGAAACAAGTTGCAGATTCAACACTCATGTTTATTTTCCTCTTCCCTTTACTAAAGAAATGCACCACATGGATTTTAAATCATCTTGGATTTTAGAACAATGCTACTACTACTACTAAGGATTTATTACGTAGAATCTTTCATTAATTTGCCTACTTCATTCTTCCTTTGGCCTTTTTCTGGCGGTTTTCGGTTCTTAGGAGACCAGGTACGTACGATAGTTGTCGCCTAACGACAAAACCCAATTGGACTGGACACTTTTTCTCAGTGAGAAAACACCGTGTTTTGATGGTTTTACCATAGTAAACTCTAAAATAGATGCGAATTGTGTGTGTCTGTTCAGATCGGTAGCAGATATGTTATAGCACAAAGTAAGTCGGTTGTAGACATAACAAACTATACTAAAATTGTAAATGAACACACTGTCATAGTTTATTTTAAGTTTCGTAGTGAAATTTTTCGCGCTCCGTCCTTGACATAAAAATTATAATTAGCAATGACCATAACAAATGACACGAAGGGGCTACGCCATGTTACTTTAACATATGAAGCAACATTAATAACATGAAGCTTGGCTTGATGATAACTGCAGTGGGCTGGGTCGAGGCCGGGCGTGCAATATGTTAGCTTTATCGACCTTTTAATATCACGAGTTTTTTATATGTACTATAATAAACTTAACTGTTTATAAAACATACACGCAACAGTAAAGAATAAAGATAACGTGATAGTGTACCTACTCATCAGAAGAGAAATTTCCATACTCGCATCATAACAGATAAATGCATGAATGTAATACATAATTCACATAATTGCGTACAATCTATTAAGATAGGTACTGGAATACTTAAAATACAGCTTAGTGGTAAAATCTTTGCATTTCTTTTCATACTCAGCCGTGACAAAGGTGCCGAAATCAATATTTTTGTCTCCGGCAAAGTCAACAGCTAATAATTCAACGTTCTCAAAATCAAGCTGCTAGACTAGTAACACGTTTTTAATGTAAATTTCATTCAAATTATATTTTTTATTGAAGTAGGTATTCTCGATTCGATTCACACAGTATTTCTCGACACGACACAAAAGTGCCTGAGGCTGTAATACATAACGCTTGTTTCGATCCCTACTCATCTTACCCTTCGAACTTGATTGTAGGTAGAATACATCTAATCCCTCTTCTGCCTGTGTAGTGTGGATTACTATGGCTTACTGGAGTTACAGTTAAGCCTGGGTTTGCTCAAATAGATAGATCATCATTGGCATCTGTTTTGGCAGCGTCTATTTTATCGGTGTATCTCCAAATATAAATCTTGCTAACTTTTAAGCTCCCAAATCTTGCAATATTTAGTTTGGTAGTAATGTTATTTTAACATTGAACAAGACCTAGATTGCCCACGGGGTTCAAGATCAAAGACATAAAGATATACTAAAGTTAAACAACAGATAATAAGATTGTTGAGCTGGTTTGGGTAGAAAAACAACCAACTTGATGCTTTCACGCTTAACGATTAATTGGAAGTATAATATAAACCTACGGACAAAAAATATTTCAATTTTTAAGAGGCAGAAGAAACACGAAGTTACGATTCTATGATCTTTACTATGTAAAACAGACCTTAGTGTACACGACGCAGGTGAAATTTGCCAGTTTTCACTTAGTGTGGCTTTTAGCGACGACATTGAGCCACTTTTTACCTTTTTTCCAAAACAAAGGTTAGACTGACAGGCGGGTCAAGGTTCCGCCGGAACGGATACGCCGCTCCTTATACATATTTACCCACCCATTAAAAGTAATTGTTTTCTCCGCAACTCCTTTGTTCAAAGTTTATAAGTTAATGTCGCTTAATGTGCGTTTATCAACAATCTTCTTGAGTGACGCTTCCTTTAAATACGTAGTTTTTAAAGTTTTGTTAGACTCATGTGACTCAGTAAAGTTATCATTCGATGATGAAACGAAGTCCTGCCCAGAAAGCTATAGTTTTGACTATTAAGTTTGTGTAATCTGTTGACTACCGAACTAATTTATTGTATCAGGCATTACTTTGCGGAAATCCATTGTTATTCAAGTTGTATTTATATTTCTTTGCAACGATCCGCACACGTGGAACTTGTTT
>DWIY01000186.1:0-16003 GCA_018248615.1 Erynnis brizo brizo
GGATGTGTGTTATTACTCTTTCACACAAAAACGGCTGAACCGATTTGGATGGAATTTGGTATGGATATAGTTTATAACCTTGATTAACATACAGGATACTTTTTATCCCTCTCTGGACCAAATTCTAAAATCCACATGGACAAATTCACGGGCATAGTCTGTTAAGATATAAATTGGCTATTGACATTTGAATGACTTAAAATACTTACTGTCCTTTCTCTCAAAGAGTCAAAGATTGGCCGTGAGGTAGGTCTTGTGTTGAATGCTGTAGCGAGGGGAGACCACGTGCTGACATGACGGGCTCGCCCCCACCCCTGCCTTAGTACCCACAGAGGTTGCAACATGCTGAACCTTACATACAACTGAAATTTTAAAAATCCAATTAATCAACTGCTTTTGACAATTGATTATGAGACATGTATGTTATGCCTAGATGGTATGTAGAGCACTCAATTAAACTTGGAGTTTAATATATATCATAGGTTTTAAAAAATTAGGTTTAAAAAAATATTATCTTAGAAGTTGTCCTCATTAAGTCAAAATAATTTATAAAAGAAATTTACTTATGAAATTCAAATATTTATAAATAAATATAAATATATACTTTTACTACTTGTTTATTGGCAAAGTAACTGGTAATGACCAGACCTCCGTATTTAATTTACCTGCAATGGCAGGGCCTTACCCTTTTATAGGTCATACTAAAAACGTCTGGTATTTTGTTGATGGGATATGAGGTGTTTCTTTTGCTGGTTTTAGGTCTACAGTTAAGAGTTTAATGCATTTGTATACGTCTTGTATACCTTACATGTAAAAGTAATTTTAATAGAAAAAGGTTATATTAAAAAATGGTATTTTCCAAGGCATGAAAACAAATGTGAACTATATGTTTTGAATACTAATTCATGACTGCTACACTAATATAAAGTATTTAAGTTTATTAGAAAAACTTACACGACACAATTTGGTTAAATTATGTACTGAAAAAGTTTTAATTAGTAAATAACATACCGGTTCTTTTAACACAGTGTATGCCGTTAAACAATAATAGATAAGCTACAGTCCTCAGTGAATTGTGAATAATTAAATATTTAAAGTGATTGCAACTTGGAATTATATAAATTTTTTGTGGAGTCTGAAACTGAACTGTTTTTCAGTGTTTTACTTTTTTGTGATTTTTGATTATGCAGGTGACATTGACATTTGACATGACATTGACAATTTAACATTGAATTTCGAAACTTCCACTCTCCAGCCCAGATAATGTAGATTTATAGAATTGCAGCACAGATAAGTCACTTTGTAACATAAGCAGTAAATTTTATACATTAGAGTTTATAGATTTTTTTTACACCATAGTTTCCTGAATTTTTATTGAATATTTTACGTTAAAAACCATTGAAAGCCATAAAACAAAAATATTATTTTAAAATTGCTTTTTGTAAGTTATAATGTATGTGCATTATCAAAACGCAAAGTCGTCCATTATAAAAAAAAAGAAATAGTGAATGTCAAGTTGTGCTATTTTTATATTCTGTAGTTTCATCAAAAACCAGTCTGCAATTTGTAAAAACAAACTTATCATTGATTATTAGATAACGCAATAGAGAATAAATCTTGCTTCTAATCTCAAGAACATCTACGTAAGTTTCGTTGTTACATATATTATAACCCTAGTTCGCATTCGGTTAAAAGTGCCTAGATAGGATCGGCAATCGGCATTCGTCGCCTTACAACTATGAACAGGGCGATTAGAAAATGTTGGCGCGACTCTGCTTCATTGATCGTGTTAGCTAAGCGATTCCGAGAGCCCTCGTCGAGTGTTTGCTCTGCCGGCGGTAATTACGACATCTTATTGCAGACTCGTACGAGTCGCGCGTCGTTCCCGAACAGTGTAGTGTTCCCCGGCGGGGTGTGCGAGGCGGCCGACGGCGCCGACCGCTGGCTGCGACTCTTCGCCGCGTTCGGCTATTCTAAGCCCGACTTCGAGGCCCTACATCGACCTGGATCACCTACTACACAAATTTTTGGGGAAAACCCTGTACAAAGGTAAAAGTTTCTCTAAGCAATACGTGTTTATCCTTGGTGACACTTGAAGATACCCAGATTGCGTGCACAACTAAGTGTTTAGAAATTACTGTCCTACTTTATTCTATACATATTTAATGTCAACATTTTCTGAGTAATCATTTTAATATTTTGCAATAAGCATTTTATTGAATTGTTACTGCATATGATTCAATGAAAACGTTAAACATATTGATCACAACTTGAATGGGCCTCTTCTATTTTGGGAAAAAATCCATAATAATACTAGTTTACACTGCATGAGAAGATATGTAATCAGCTGTACATATATTTGCTCGGTAGTTAGCACCTCCACATGTAGGACATTGTACAGCGCAACATGTTGACATTACACTGAGCGTTGTTCTTCAGGCACATTGCTTTACGGATTACTGCTATAAGGGAGACTTTTGAAGAGTCTGGCCTTCTCCTTTGCAGTAAAGAGCGCAAAGACAATAGAGGTGGCATTTGGATTAATGATTTGAAGAATGTTGATGTAAATTATTGGCAGAATCAGGTAAGGAAAAATTTCATTTAGTATAGACTCAAAAATGTCTCATATTATACTAGTCTTGTTTTAGAGTGAAAATTAGAGTTGGTTCAGTATAAAAATAATCTTTAATGCATAACACTTGAGTTATAAATTGCTATTTTTGTATGTGTGAACTTCTGCCACTTTCTAATGTTATTCATAAATATTTAGAAAATCATCATTGTTACAATTGAAGAAAGTCATGTGCTAATGAGAGAATACAAACAATCTTATTAAAAATAATTTGCCTAAAAGATGACTTTTCATATAAGTAATAAACTGTTACTTTTTAAAACCATACCTTTTGTAACATTAAGCTAATTAATTATCTATTACTTTTTATCATTACTGTTATTTGATAATTTAAAATCATCTTAATCAACTTGATAATTAAATTGTTTCCCAAAGAGAAGTTCAAAAGAAAGCAATTTAGCAAGTAACAACATTAATATTTTATTAATATTTGTAATGACCAGGCAGGCATTGCCCTTCCCTAGTTTTTGAGCCTTTAAATAAACAATTTATTTAATTTCTAAACTTTAATATTCCTTAATATTTTCTGAACTTTTCTTTTGAATTGTATGACTGTTATTTGGTTGTAATTGAGCTGTGGATTTCATATTGTAAATCAGTGTCCGGAATTGTGATCCATGTATGTAGTCTCTGATAGAATCATTAATAGTAAATAGCAGGAAAAATAAAATAACATTTACAGATAAAAGACTCGACAAAAAGTCAATTATGTTTTAGGTTGGTTGTTTGTTATTGTGTAAAATGTAAATATGTCAAAACTTTTTTCTATATCAAATTATAATACTTTGGGTGTACTTTTTAATTGATTTCAGGACAAGTGTGATATTGAAAATGTAATATTTAGTTAATTACAGAGCTAGGTTCTCTTTAAATAGTTTTATAACTGTCACAGGTGAGCAAGGATCCTGAAGAACTGTTTAATCTGTGCAAGGAGTACAACTGTTATCCCGATCTTTGGTCACTTCACTACTGGAGTAATTGGTTGACACCAGCTAGAGCTCCAAAGCGTTTTGACGCTGCATTCTTCGTAACTGCATTTGAATCTGCACCTCCTAATATTAAGAGCAACTCTGAAGCAGTCATCACCGAGGTATTACATTTACCATACATGTACTACTATTGATAAATCTGTGTGTATATAAATTTTCATTAATAAGCATTCTTTGCAGTGGGCCACTCCAACTGAGGTGCTTGACCGAAACTCAACAAAAGAAATTGAACTTTATCCTCCACAGATCTATGAAATAAATAGACTCAAACATTTTACTGATATTGACGAACTGATAAAGTTTTCCAAACAAAGGAGCTGCTTGGGTAGTGAGCTATTTTACCCTGTCACCATCAGAGCAAGAGATGGAATATTGCACTTATTGCATGGTAACAAACCTTTATATATTCAAAAATATACTGTTCAGTTACAATACATTTAAATTTAATAACAATATATTATTTCAGGTGACTACCTATATCCCGAAACTGTAGATTTCTATAATACTACAATACGGAAAAGGAATAACACAATCGAAGAGCTATCTGAAGACAATAAACCTCTTCATCGATTTATTTATCAAGACTCACTAGGTAAACTAGTCACAAAGAACTATATACCTGCTAATCATATCAATATGGGCGACATAGTTGTCCCCGTAAATCTCACTATTCATTAACTTCTTCAATTTGTTTTATCATATTGTGTAACAAAACATTTTAAAAATCCAAGTAGTGGATTTAGTTATTGGTATTGGTGTATAAGAAACAGTGCTAGCAACTCAAAATGGCAGGTTCAGGTCATACCTGGCCCAACAGTCAAGATGACTATGAGCTATTAGAAGTGATCGGCTGTGGCGCTACGGCGGTGGTGCACGCCGCGTACTGTCAACCGCGTGGCGAAAAGTGTGCCATTAAAAGAATCAACTTGGAGAAGTGGAACACTTCTATGGATGAACTACTCAAAGAGATCCAAGCGATGTCGAGTTGCAACCATGAGAACGTAGTAACTTACTATACCAGCTTTGTCGTAAAGGAAGAACTTTGGCTCGTCTTAAGACTTCTTGAAGGAGGCAGCTTATTAGATATCATAAAACACAAAATGCGGATCTCCAATTGCATCCACGGTGTTTTCGATGAAGCTACTATCGCAACAGTTTTGAAGGAGGTGCTGAAAGGGCTCGAATATTTCCATCAAAATGGACAAATCCACCGAGATATAAAAGCCGGAAACATCCTGCTCGGCGACGACGGGACCGTTCAGATCGCCGACTTCGGCGTGTCCGCCTGGCTCGCCACCGGTCGGGATCTATCGCGTCAAAAAGTTCGTCACACGTTCGTGGGGACCCCGTGCTGGATGGCCCCCGAGGTCATGGAGCAGAACCACGGCTACGACTTCAAGGCCGACATCTGGTCGTTCGGAATCACGGCCATCGAAATGGCGACGGGCACCGCCCCCTACCACAAGTACCCGCCGATGAAGGTGCTCATGCTCACCCTCCAGAACGACCCGCCGACGCTCGACACCGGCGCCGAGGAGAAGGACCAGTACAAGGCCTACGGGAAGACGTTCCGGAAGATGATATCCGAGTGCCTGCAGAAGGACCCCACCAAGAGGCCCTCCGCGACGGAGCTGCTCAAGCACTCGTTCTTCAAGAAGGCGAAGGACCGCAAGTACCTCGTGCAGACGCTCGTGTCGATCGGGCCGAGCATGGAGACGCGCGTGCACAAGGCGAGCAAGCGGCAGCCGGGCACGTCCGGGCGGCTGCACCGCATGGAGACCGGCGAGTGGGTGTGGGAGAGCGAGGAGGAGGACGAGGACGAGGAGGGCGAGGCGGGCCGCGACCGGCCGATGAACCAGCTCGCGCGCGCCGACTCCTCCGACAGCGAGAGCGAGGGCGAGGCGCGCGCCGGCTTCACGATCGGCTCGCTGGGCGCCGAGGACGCGCCGCTGATCAACCTGGTGCTGCGCATGCGCAACGACCGCAACGAGCTCAACGACATCCGGTTCGAGTTCGCGCCCGGCAAGGACTCGGCGGACGGCATCGCCACGGAGCTGGTGGGGGCGGGGCTGGTGGCGGCGCGCGACGCGGACGCCATCGCGGCGCAGCTGCAGCGGCTGGTGGACGCGCACCTGTTCCCCGCGCCGCCGCCCGCGCCCGCGCTGCGCTCGCTCACCTTCCGCCTGCAGCCCGACGCCGCAGCCCCAGCCGCCGCAGCCGCCGCCGCCGCGCCCGAGCCCGCCGACGAGAAGGGCCTCATCGGCTACGCGCAGCTCTCCATCGTCGACTAATGCGCCCTGACTCCCGCGGTCGCTTTCCGACTTTAGTTCCGGCTTCTTTTCCGAAACTGCATCGAAACGTAATAATGTATGTTTTCGGCACCTCCGATGTTCCCTTTTCTTTATTAATTTAGTGTCTCATGTATATTACCGAGCTTAGTTAGACCCGGGAGTGATTCGATTGCGGCGGGCGGCCGAACGTTCGCCGAAGTCCGACGTCCACCGACGACCCCGCCCGACGACCGATGGACTATATGTAGTGGTCTTATCCTTAGCTTAGTTTTAGTAAACACCCCTGCTACTATTATATGACTATCGTATTAACGCAGTTTCTAAGGATCTACGTATTTTATGGGTGGATATGGATTTAATTTAGATATACCTATGTAACTACCTGTACTGTTTATAGCTCAAGTGGATGTAAAAATTTTACTTATAAGGGTGAATCTGAATTTATAAGAATTTATACACTAATATAGTCGTTTATTTCGCTACTCCTATTTTAAACACTGTAATTGATGAAAATTTTTGTTTTAATACACGATGTAACATGATGACAATATGTATATTTAAAGTGGTGTCTCGTTGAACTATAGATTTGATCTGATGCATTTTACACCACTATGTAACTCGTTAGATATATCTATTTATACATAGGTTCGACATTGGAGTGCCATATTTAGACCATCTAAATATGTAAACGAATGTTTTTTACATCAAACTGAATAGATATAATAATATGTCATGGTAGGATATTGCTCGTAAAGCATTTTAATAAAAAAAATATTTAGGAGAATATCAAAATATTGTGCCTAAATGTAGGTGCATCAGATAGATTTTTGTATACGTTAAGACTGTTCGGCATAAATGTATAGTGTACAATGTGAAATGGAATCCTAGCGCGCTGAGCGCCATCCATGATTTAATCAATTAATTTATAGTTGTCATGTATTTTATATCAGATCCGACAAGTGATACAGAATAATGTATGTATGTATGATGTATTTGTTACATATAGTTGCTATATCATTTCTTCCAATACTGTGCGTCTGTTCTGACAATACAAAATGTAGTATGCAGATACGGGAGCATCAATCGTCAATTCCTGTGAGCGCAACTAACCTGGCAGTCGTTGCAGTGTTTACATTTAAATAGCAAACTATATATGCACTAGGATATGTTTTTTACGTTGTTATTTGTTTGTTGCTTATTTTGGAATTATTTTTGAAATAATAAAACATAAAATTGATTTCGGCAGGATGTTTTATTAAAACCTCTAGATTTTCCAAAATCTTAGAAATAAGTTATGGTAGCTAGGCAGCTATGTTATTATTACAATTTGTGCTCGCTTAATCATACTGTGTCGACATGTCGGAGAGGACTAGTGCCGCCCAGCTCGGCTGGCGCGGGCTCCCGGTCCCTACGAAGCGGTTAGATACGACGTAGAAAGGTTATCAAATTAACGGTAAAAGACAAAACTGGAACAATTTTGGCATCTATACATTACAATCTGTCCCTATAAAAATACATTTCTCGGAAATTCAGCGCAGGCATATAACAATAGTTATTGAGTGATCTCTTAATCCTATTTGCAACTTCTACTGGGCTAGAGGGTATGCGCAATAAGCAGTCTAGATACAAAAATAAGATTTGTACACGTTATAACTTAACCTGACAAGGTGTTGGTCCACTGTGAAACAAATTATGGCAACACTCATTGGCCCTATTTGTGCTATAATAAAACACATGTTTTGAGTGACTGATCTCTATGGCACTCGCAATAAACTTTAATTCGCAAGACTGATTCGCTTTAGGCAAGAATAAGTGAGTGTAATGTACAATTTAATTAGTCGCTTACTTACAAATTAAGAGCAATTGTTCCGAGACTCGCTTCAACTTATTAAATAGGCAACATTTATCACTTCGTTGTACTTCCATAATTGTACGAAATTTCTTGCACTCTTGGAGATTGCTAGTAAGTCAACATTTAGCAACATAAAACTAGCATTAAGGTCTTAAAGTTAACCAGAGAAAATTTTATTCATATTACACAGGAAAATTCCCAGTGAAACAACATTTACATTTCATAAAAAATCAAATAGAAAAAAATAAATGCATACTCTTGTCAAATTTAACGTAGGTATAGTCTAGCAGCCGCCGAGTGTTTTTGTAAGTGATTAATTGATAAAAGGCTGAATCTTTGTGGGTTTGTTCAGTTCGACGAGACGCCCAATACACCCTACCAAATCGACATGTTTGACATCTGCGCAGTTCATTACCTACCTCTTTGAGAATTTGGATTAAGGAAAAACTTGGGCGTGTCGTCGAAACACACACACACACACAAAGATTCAGCCTGTTATTAATCAGTTTAAAAAACACTCGGCGGTTGCTAGACTAGTAGTTTCTCACGTGCCACAACTACACAATGTGGCTTGGACAAAAGGCGGTCAAGCAGTGGTCAGTTACGTAGTGTCGCTGCAGCTTCTTGCAGATGCAACGTGAAAGTGGCTGCAATGTTGTAGATCTATCAAACACGCGGTCAATGGTAATAGCAAAATTTGAATGTAACTACTCTCTATCTGATACCCATTAATGAACCACAGCACAGGATCACCAATGAGATCAACAATGGATGGACATACCTTTGATAACATTTTGGAAAATTCTCAAGCATTCAGGTTTCCTAATGATGTTTTTATTCCACGTTACAGTATGTGATATTTAATTTTATAAAACACACATCATTTTTAGAAAAGTCATTGGTGCGTGTCACTGGGATTTGAACTCTGACCCCTCGAATAAGAGGTCCCATTATTTACTACTGGGCTATAACCACTGCACTAAGAATGGAACGACTCATTTTGCCACAAATAGTTGCGTAGTTGTGGTTCGTGTGAAACAAGCATTAACTTACAAAATAAATCCAGGTACACAAGAAATAGAAACAAGTTTTAACCTAATGTAAAAGAATACTTATAAACAATCAAGCATCTTGGAATCATGTATCGCTCAGTAATAGGTTCGAGATTGGCAGTCACCTTGACGTTAATTCTTTATTGGAACGAATTACATCACAGTTTCAGTCCGACAACAATCTAAATACACGATGGTTACTGTAAGTACGATTTATATATTATATGTATATAATATGAGAACCAGGACTGCAAGTATATATGTGCAAGTAAGTAAGGGGCCGTCCATAAATAACGAAACACATAGGAGGGGGTTGACAATAGGGAGGATCAAAGCTTTATTACAGGTATAAATGATCAAATATTGGATTAAATGCTGGAAACGGAAACTAAAATTGTCTCTATAAAAATATAGGTATACTTACATAATTAAGTATATAATTGTGTCCCATTAACATAATTTTCTAAAGAAAAATGCAGCAATGCGACAAGATCCTTCTATAATAAATTAAATATGGCTGGCCCCTAAGAAGTACCCTTATTGTACAGAATATAAGTTTGGCAAGTCAGCATTTCCGTTGAGTTATAGAAATATTGGTCTAAATTACAGTTTTCAGATCTTTTCAGTTAGAAATGTATGGCTTATTTACTTACTAACAATAGGTAATAACTAATAAGTACGAGCTTTAATGTTACCAAATATCAGCATTTCATTGGAGCGCAGATTTCAAGTCTTTTTAATGAATGCATTTCAATGCCTACTTAAATGTATGCAGACTATTTACATAACTGAATAATTGAAATGACCTCCAATGGCGACTATAAAATATTGGTAAGGAGATTATAGGATCACAAATCGCTGATCAGTACAGTAGATAACCTTATAAACGGGAGTGGTCTAAAATAGCCATAGATTTTAAAAGATCATAATAATATGTGATAAGCTCAATAATCAATTGCTTGAAGGATAGACCACATCTGTTAGTTGCTAGGACACAGTCATCTGTAATTTGAAAGCAATGAATAGACCAAGTAGTAGGTGTACCGTTGCATAATTTCAAAGCTGAAATTTTGCATTGCTCAGATTCTAAAATTCTAAAAGCGATTCTAAAATCTAACAAATTTGTTTACATTTTGTTTCAAAATTCCTTACAAACTTTCCTCTCCCTTTTTTAGGCAAAAGACAAAATGATTAATTGTAGATATATTTTTGGTGCATATATTACAGCAAACAGGTAGACCACCTAATGGTGTTGCCAGTGAATGTTTTTTAAATTGACTATATAAATTCGTAACTATTAGGTACCTATTATTTTTCGATGTGTGAATCAAAAAGCCTAGATAGAAATTCTTCATTTTGAATGACCTCAAAATTTTAATTACTTATCTCAAAATTTATCTTATTTTTTCCCTTTCCCCCAACCCATAAAAAAGTAATTTTCCTCTGTGAAATTAAGCAATATGTATGCTATAAATGTCTATTTAAAAAGAAGAAAGGAAGTCCAACTATTTTTAAAGCTCCAATGAAATGCTGTTTGGATGTTGATAACTAGTTAGTGTTTTGTTAAGCTAAAAGCTATGTTAGTAGGTGCATGTGAAGTATTATCCTCTATAGAAATATTTACAATAAGTGACTAGGCGAAAACAAGCGTCTTAATATTATTCCACACTCTAATAAGGCGTTAATATCTACTTAAGGTGTAAACAATTTCAAATATAACAGGTATATATTAACATAATTATATTAAGATTTTAGTTCCATTGCTTATGTCAAATAATAGACAGAAAAATATTACATTGCACACGATTCTATACTCTTTAAAACAGCAAACACCGTACATATTTTTACCCAAATAAACTGCGATCATTTCTACGTTTCACACTTCAAAGTGTGTTTTTACCGCAACAGGGCAAGGCTGGGTAGTTCACCACTGTATTTAAGTTTTTGTTTTATTTTAAAGCTCTTCAAAGAGCCTCTTAGCTATAAGTGCTTTAACAAAGTAGCATTTTGTAACAACATTTCACTCACATTTTCTTAAGTAAAATCATTTTACATAAGCAATGACACATTTGTACAATTTCAACTTGTACTTCATGATAACATTGAACTGTTCATAATAAAATTTATAATGGAAATTATAAGCAAAGCTTTTACATTCATAATAATCCTAAGAATATCTTCATGTTGATTATTAAATTATAATAAAACTTATAATTAATTGCATTAATTGACATTAGGCATTTATAATTAGAAAAATGTGAAATTAATTTGCATTAATGTGAAATAATAAAAATATCATAAATTAATTTAATTTAAATGCATTCATAGTCATTATTCACGTGAGTGATTAACATTTTAAATATCGTCAATTATTAGTACGTAAGCGTAATTTAAAACTGTTTCAAACTAAATCAATAAAATATGTTTATTAAAAATAAAATGAAGTGGAATGTTAAGTAAAGTAAATAATTTTAAACATAGATATAAATATAAAGATTCTCAACAAGACTAGCTGGTTTTTGGAACAGATCATGTGTATCTAATCATTTATAAGAGATATTACAGAAATGGCATACCAATTCAATCCAATTCAGTCATTTTAATAAAAAAAATAAGGATAAGGGAGGAATTTTGGTTACACCATGTATGTATGCATGTATGCATGTATGTATTATACAATGAGATTCATTATTATCATTGTACACGTAATTATCATTGTTTCATTTTAGAACAATGTAATATGTCGTAATGCTTTAAATTATTATTTTAACTACATGATTTAAACGTTCATGTTTTTATATGTAAACAATTTACATATTTCCGACACAATCTGTTTGAAATTTAACTGATGATTGGCAAATATATTGCATCTTTATTAATGTTAAATTTTATACGTAAAATGCAAACGATGTAAGAAATATTTTAAACATATGTTTTTAATTAATTTGTGCTATCAATTCAAGGATAAAGTAATAAAAACGCAAGATAACTATCACAAGGGTTGTGCGTAAAATGTACGTATAAATATTTAAATATTTTTTACTGTACTATATAAAAAGCGTTTAATCGTAATGATCTAATATTAAGGGGTTTCGAGTTAGATTATATTATTCAATACTTTGTGCAGTAAATTGTAAAACAGGTGCCACAGGGCAAATATCATCGATAAGAGGGAGATTGACGGGGCTCAGATACTTGCTTCTCCTCGACTAATAGAAGACAGCTAAAACCCCAGAGGATGTAAATAAGTAAAAATAGTTAAACTATGTAGCAAAATGTTAAGCACGCTTTAACGTGTCGAATATTTCCTGAAGTAAATCATTTAAACGAGGATAGATGAAGAAATTATGTAAAATCAAAAGCATCCTCTTGGCGGAGGACGCAACGGAGGGGTCATCTCACTATCTCGACGAGCTCGAAACGGTACCTTACTTCTAGGGTACTCTAGGGGTAAAAAAGGAGACGCTCAACAGGGCAACACTTACGCTCAAAAAATTCCAAAAAACGGAGCCGAATCCAAAAACGGGTACAAAAAATTTGACACCTCGGATCGAAGCGCGGCGGGTAATCAGAAGAGCTCGAGCAGCTTCCGCTTGGCGTAGTCCCGCAGCGGCGCGTAGTAGTGGTGGCGGAGCGCCAGCAGCTCGGGGCGGCGGCGCAGCGCGCGCAGCGGCGCCCACTGCCACTCCGCCTCGAACACCACCGCGCCCGCCACCAGCAGCGACACGCACGCCACCACGAACGCGCCCGCGAACGCGCGCAGCGGCCGGAACGCGCGCGCCGTGCCCGCCCCCACCCCAGCCGGCGCCGTCGCACCCGCGCCCCCCCCGCCCCCCACGCCCCGCACGCCCCCACACTCCACCGCCCTCGGACGATCCCCGCCCGCACCCAGTACTGCCAGAGAATACGCGCTACTCCCGCACCCATCCCCGGGACGCCGTGCCGCTCTCGGATGATGCCCACCTGCACGGTACGGTACCACAGAACACGCGGTACTCCCGCCGCCCCGACCTGGACGCCGCGCCGTTCTCGGACGATACGCCGCACGGGGTACCGCCGGACGATACGCGGTGCTCGCGCCGTCACGACCGGGACCCCGTGCCGTTGGACCGCGAGTGCTGCCCGCCGCCTCTCCGGGACTTCTCGGTCGATACCGGCCGAGGAGTACCCCCGCAGAATACGGGGTACTTCCCACCCCTCGACTGGGACGCTTCGACCCGCGAGTGCCTGCCGCCGCTCGGGGACCTCTCGGCCGATACCGTGCATGGGGTGACACCACAGAGTACGCAGTGCGCGTACCGCCAGGACTGGGACACCGTGCCGTTGGAGCACGAATGTTGCCCGCCGCAACTCCGGCACCTCGCGGACGAGACCCGCCCGCACGGGGTACTGCCACAGAACACCCGGTACTTTCATATGAGTATGAGCATGGTCAACCGAATCGAATACGACACTTGCATCGAGGAGACGTGCAGTCATTTGTCTTACACGCTCACAATGCTAAGATGAAATGAAAAGTGAGCGTCGAGGGGATCATGTATGGGATTATTTATATTCGAAAGCGAATGTTGATATTCGAATGAGTACAATAGTCGAACTTCATACTGTATTCTCGAGCATACATCGACGCTTTCTGACGCGAAGTCTCAGAATACTAGAAAGTAGTAGACGAAATTTCCAAACAGGAGATTAGTTGGTAAAGGACTTTTATGTATGGATGTTTAGCTCGAGTGTGCAATGTATGAAATTAGACTTACTCCGTGCCATACTCCCTGTGTTCTGTGATAGTACTCCCGAAGGGAGGTTATTGACTATAAACGGAGTATTTATTTAGCTCCTTGAGGACTTTTATTTTTTATTGAGTCGTGATTTTCAAGGCTCCGTCCCCGTGGACCGGCAATCGTCCCGTTCCGGACGGATTTGACGCCGACTTCACTATGGTGTTGTAGCTAAATTCACGTTGGTGATGTTTTAGTGTTTTGATAGGTGTACCGGGACGACGTTGTATTTACGCATATGTAACATATCTAACGTAAACTTAAATATTGATGGATAATTTATGAGCTGTGGGCGAGGTGAATCGTCTTTGTTGCGGCGGATGTGCGGGTGTCGATTCAAGATTCTATACTTGGAATTAGTCTAACTTACACTATATAACGATGAGACACTCTGCTGCGCATATCCTCTCGCAAGTCGCAGTGTTACTCATTCTATAAATTAGTTTATCCCGCATGGAAAGGGATTTTCAAATTATAGAAACTAAGTAGATATAAAATAATATTGTAATAATTTACTTGATTCCTAATTAATAATAACTGCTATACGCAAGTGTTGAATGTTCTAATGTGTTCGATAGTGCAATTATATTAGTTTGCTGTTACCATTTCTTCTTGGTGTTGTTACTATATTAATGTTACACTTTGCAATGCAATAACACTCTGACATAAAGCCTTTGATTGAAAACAATTATTATCCTAGTAAATTCCTACTTTGTTATTACAATTCTTTGTTTAAAATAAATTTAACTATTCACTCTTGCTTATTTTGAAATTATTATTTTAAAATAGTGATATTGATGTGCATAATATGTTTTATTAAATTTATTGCTATGTTCTTATTTCCAGAACAATCGTGACAAAATCTAAAGGCAGCTTGCACTTAATTATTTGCATTGTTCATGTTAATATTAGGTTGTGCTCTGTACCTTAATTTCTTAATATTCAGTTGTCTTACAGATGATTTAACAACTTTAAAATAGATTTTTTTTATTTCAAACTGTAATAGCACGACACATTTAATTTATAAGTAAAATACACACGTAAAGCACATCTACGGCTATGGCATCGATTACCATTCTAGAGACAACTCGGGAAACTTAGAATCTCAAAGGTAACTTTAACAGCATAAACGCAAAATAAGCTTTTTTTATAAATTTTTGAAGCTGTTTCGTATTGACGTGTACCTACTAATGGCATAGCAAAGAACTAATAAAAATCAGGCTAATAAAAAAGAAGTTCGTTTAAAAGTGGTTCAAAGTTACCCAAGTTGACTTTATACCTAAGTTCTAGGAAAGTGTGGATCGGTTTTATTTTGAGATAATCAATTTGCCACATAGTTGAGAATGCGAGGACAATGTTTTATATGTGGTAGAGCCAGTGTAGTTCGCTAGGAGAGCTAGGAGAGAATCTGCCGCTGCGACATATTATTATGCCAGATTTTTGCTGTATAACCTGGAGATGCTCAAATAAGTTTAGTATCACAATGTGTTATGCATTCGGTGTTTCACGCAATACATATTTTATGTACGGTGTACCTACGCTTATTATATCCGGTAATGTAGATTTTGCTGTATAAGCTTTTGGAGAAATGTACATTGAAAGGTACCGGGATAGGAGGAATTACCATTTTAATTTTTTGTAATCATATGTAATATGTATATTTGAGACAAGCAGTATATTATAAAGGATTATTTCGAAAAAATGCCACACCCACCTAATAAAAAAATGTCACACAATACCTAATAAATATTTATAAACGATGATCAATTTGAGCAATTACATTATTGCCATTGTGTATGATATTCAAGCGACATAGTTAATAGCTTGTATAAGTGTACTTTGTTGTGTTTTTATTATAGCGCAAAGTGTGTTAATATATTTTGTTTTCATCAAGATCATAGTTTGAAGTTTTATCAAGTGTATAAAATATTATTAAGTAGTTGTAGCACAGAACACATTCGATGAACTGTTCCACAACTTACGTTATAAGGTATGAAAATTAGATATTCAATGTCTGTTAATTTATTCCCTAGAAATTTAATTTGACTGGGAAATTCCTTTTTTTGGGGATATTAAATCAAAAGTTTTTTATAACAAATCGTAGCTGTTTATGTGTACAGATATAATTCTGTTACGAATTATTATATGATACCTACGTATTTATGTACATGTCTATATTATCGTTCGCAGCCACTACTTGTACCTGTGTAGCTCAACACAGTGTGATTAAGATTATTATTAACAACTAAGTCCATTCAAGTAGTGCTTGCTAAAAAAACTATTAAGTAATAAAGTTAGACGTTGTTATTGTAAACCAAAGCTCAATTCGATTAAGTCGATGCAGGTAACTATTTTAAGATAATGGTTTCCCCAATCAGCTAGAAAAATGCTTTCGAGAAGGTGACGCAT